>JAQGBT010000621.1:0-46279 GCA_034698585.1 Disparrhopalites patrizii | reverse complement strand
TCTCTCTTATTCTCTCTTATTCTCTCTTATTCTCTCTTATTCTCTCTTATTCTCTCTTATTCTCTCTTATTCTCTCTCTTTTATTCTCGCTATTTCCCTCTTTTATTCTCTCTATTTCCCTCTTTTATTCTCTCTATTTCCCTCTTTTATTCTCTCTATTTCCCTCTTTTATTCTCTTTCTCTTTTATTTTCTATCTCTTTCCCTCTCTTTTTCCTCCCATTTTCTTCCTTCTCCTCATCGTCTTCTTCCCTTTCGTCTTATATTCTAATTTGCCCCACCTTCTTGCTACCGCCCAATGTCCTTCCCTCTGAGTGTCCTCCTCCCAAGAAGTCCCCCATGTCTTCCATGAGTTATGGCAGAATTTTTCTTCCAAGAATTTTAATTTCTAGAGCCAATCTTTATACATAATATAAAGGTATAGAGGGAAAGGAATCCCACTTTCCCCGCTTGTTTTCGATCCTCCATCGTTACTGCTATTAGAAGGAGAGCTCCACAGTGCTTACGCACATTAGCCCATTATGTTATTATTAGAGCCCAACGCCATGGGCAGAATTAGCTCCTCGTAACTCATTACGGATAGGTGAAAGTGCATGGGACAGTAATTCCTTTTCTTCCCCCCCCCCAAAAAAAGTATGCTCGATTTCTATATACCGCGTTGGAATTACAAATAATTAGAGAGAAAACTAGGGGAGTGAGAGAGAAAAAAAATTGTTCTAATAAAATGTTTGACATTGAGAGGAAGAGCTAACTGCTTTTATTGTGGTACGTCATATTTTGACCATCCAGAAGAAGTAAAGCAATGGCTGGACTAAATGGGAGTAAATTATGCAAGGACAAAATTGTCTCTAGTGGTAAAACGGGACGTACTGTAGCTGGTGAATTTCATGTTATAAGGTATGATACGCAAGGGTATAATGGACAAAAAATGGGTGCCATGAAGGTTTTAGAGGTTACAAGATTCCACATAATTTTCTCCCTCTCTCTCCACTTTTATGACTTGTTTCATCCCGTTTATGAAAGTGTACATATTGACACAGTAAATGAGGGCCTCCATTGAATTTTTTCGGCTTTTGCCAGTTTGTGTGCTTTCTTCTATGTTTGGTATTTATTTGATGCTTTTTGCTCTCTGCGGTTGCCCCACATTCCATTGCGTGCTATTTCACTCGTATGCCTCCGGGCCAGGGAATCTCTTTCTCCCTTGCACTCTTTTGTGAGAATTGCGGGCCACTATGCTGGGAGGGCAGTAGGTGGATTGAGCAAAATGAGGAGTGGATAAACAGAGAGAAAACTAGAGAAGACAGAGATTGGGCTTTGAGAGAAATGATGAGAGAGAGATGAAGGAAATTGCACAATTTTGTTCCATCATTGTGTCCCTGAAATGGACTGCGCCAAATGCAGGCTTGACCTTGACCATTTCATAGTGGATAAGTATATAGGAAAAAGAAAATAAATGCTTGAATGGGAGACCCAAAAAGTATATCAATATGTTTAATTCAGGAGAAAATCCCTGGGAAAGGAAGGAGAGATTATGGGGAAGAGGAAAAATTGGAGAAGAAAAAGTTGGATCATTACCCGAGAGCATTAGGTGGAAAGGGGAAAAGTTTTTCCTGGCCAGTTCCCCGTCTTTATGCCCAATTTATGCTCTCAATGATGATGAGGAACCAAACAAAGCCAATAGAAAACCAAGGATTTGGCGGAATGAAACAAGTGAGGGAGAGTGAGGAGACGTTGAGAGTTGGAGAAAGCACAACAAATATGATTAAAGGAAAGGCTTCCCTACAAGGGACCACTGATGAAGTACAGGGAGTGAGTGAGAGCGGTTTTTTTGGACATTACTTGCCCAGGGGAAGGGAGAGAGCGTGGGAGAGAAAGTGAATTCAGAGAAAGTGAACGAGAGAAAGTAACGTGTGGAATTTTTTTCTGTGGAGAGAAAAAGTAACATGCTTGTACATAGATACAATGTTGTTCTTGGAGTCGACCAAGCATGTTGGGAAAGGGAGTGAAAGTTGTTTGGGATCTAAAACTTTTTTCCCCCCAACAACACTGTTGTTGTGTAAACTGCTGTCCTGTCAAATCAAACTCTATTTCCTCTCACTGCTCCTTCCTTTCTTGTCTCTTCTCACCCAAAAAGCTGTTCCTAATTTTCTCACTCGAAAACATTGAGCAAACAAATCGATGCCAATAAAACGAAAGCATGTAAGTACATGGAATAGTCGAGTTTCTCCTTTTCCCATGCTCTCTCGTTCTCTCTCTCTCTCTCTCTCTCTGAATCTTTCTCTCTCTCTCTCATTCTCTCTTTCTCTCTCATTCTCCCTTTCTCTCTCATTCTCTCTTTCTCTCTCATTCGCTCTTTCTCTCTCATTCTCTCTTTCTCTCTCATTCGCTCTTTCTCTCTCATTCTCTCTTTCTCTCTCTTTCTCTCTCTCTCTTTCTCTCTTTCTCTCGTTCTGCCTCTATTTTGCTCTCTTTCTCTCGTTCTGTTTCTATTTTTCTCTCTTTCTCTCGTTCTGGCTCTATTTCTCTCTCCCTTTCTGTATTTATTTCTCTCTTTCTTTCTCCCTTTCTGTATTTATTTCTCTCTTTCTTTCTCCCTTTCTGTATTTATTTCTCTCTGTTTCTGTTTCTTTCTGTCTCTTTCTGTATCTATTTCTCTCTTTCTTTCTCTGTCTGTAATTATTTCTTTATCTTTTTCTCTCTCTTTTTTTCCCTTTCTGTAATTATTTCTGTATCTATTTCTCTCTCTTTTTTTCCCTTTCTGTAATTATTTCTGCATCTATTTCTCTCTCTTTCTTTCTCTTCCTGTAATTATTTCTGTATCTATTTCTATTTTTCTCTTTTTTTCCCTTTCTGTATCTATTTCTCTCTTTTTTCTGTCTCTTTGTTCCTTTCCTCGACTATTTCGCTCTCTTTTTTTCCGTCTATTTCTATCTCTTTCTCTCTCTCTGTCTCTCCTTCTAATATCTCCCCATCTCTCCCACTGCCACCTATTCTCTCTAGTTTTCTCTCCCTCCGTGGAGTCCCTCATTTACTCAGCACGCTCCTCACTCCAATAATTCGGATCCCTCCTTTTCCCAAGCATAAGTCTTCCTCCGCGTGTGGATGAAGCAGAGGAGAGACATTCCCTTTGGACAAGCCCGCGGTCTGTGTAAAGCTCATTATTTGGAAATAGGCTCCTAGTTTTATCCTTGATTTTAGATAAACTTTATTGACTTACTTCTAGTAATTCTTTCACGACTATGCATGCCTCCGTGCATGTGACTATCATCCTTCTCTTCCGTGTATTCTCTCTCTCTCTTTCGCATTTTCTCCACTAACCAAAACTTCTAAATAGACTTCCCACACACAGGGAAAAAAAAACCTTCACACTTTCTCCTCCTCTTCCTTTCCCAATTGTTGCCTTTCCCAAACCGCAAGGCTGTATCTATGTAACTATACAAGCTCCACTACATAATCTACATGTATGTATCTGTCTGGATGTTCCTGAACGCTTTTTTTTCGAGGGGGTGAGAATGAAAACAAAACTTTATTTCTTTCCTCTCTTTCACACTCACTCACTTTCCCCTTCATTTGCACTCCTTTTTTTTGACTCTTCAGCTTTCCCTCTCACTCCCATATCCAATGTGATCTCTTCCAATGGGGCTCATCTCTCTCAGGCTTTTTATCTCCTTTTACCGGACTCTGTTTTTTTTCTGGTTCAAAATCATTCTCTCTCTCTCTCTGTTTAGCTGTCTCCCTCATTCCTTTCATTCCCTTGCCTCTCTCCTTTTTTATGCAACCTTCCCTCTCCTAAGTTTAGTATTCAGTGAATTATCGGCCGGGGAAAGGCAGAAGTTTGCTTTGTGTTGGCAAAGACAAATTATGCGTTAAAACGGAAACGTGGAAATGTGTTGGACTGTACATACATGTACATATGTGTCTGTGGAGGAAGGGAAAGAACAAACAAAAGACGTGGGTCCACACATAAAGGGAGGATGTTCTGGCTGGGCTATCTCCACGCATTTGATGTTACGCTTCATTCAACTCCTCCATCCAGCTCATATTTATTTTATACTCCTTTCCAACTCTTTATTTTTTTTTACAATCTATTCAACCAGAGACGGAGAGATTTAGAGGAGGCGAGAGAGGGAGAGAAAGAGGACAGAGACAGCTCTTGTTCATCACCTCTCCTCCTCTCAACAATTTCCTCTATCAACCTACCGCAGCCTTCTACACACAAATGGATTAGTTCATGGCTGTCCATGTTTTAATTGAACAACACGTCAATGTAGGTAACTTTCTCACAAAAAGCAATTGATTGCTCCGAGGTGTAATCTCATGAGTGAGCACACAGCGGTAAATCCCCCTTTGTTTATAAGCCTTGCCCTGTCCTCGCCCCCAAAATTATACACCTCATTCTCTTCCACATCTCCTCTTTCGGGTTGTCTCTTTACCCACAAAGGCTGTCCTGGCCTCCCCCAAGCTTTTTCATATTCTCCTTCCCTTTTTCCATTTCTTTTTTTAATCTCCTTTTTCACAAGAAAAAAGTCTTCCCACGTCCTCTTTGTTCCAATTTCTCAACAGCCTTTCTATTTCCTTTTTCCCTTTTTAAGTATCTCTCTCCTACCTTTTGCTTAATCTCTTCCCACTAGTTTTTTTAAAACTTGAATATCCTTAAGTCCCTGGTTGCCCTTCATTTCCCTTGCTTCGTCTCCTCACGCACTGGGCTCATAAAGGGAAAAAAGTGGGATAAAAAAAGTGCAGTTCCCAGGAAAGTTAAGCCTATCACCTTTCCCTGGTGTTTTTTTAAGTTAAAAAAAACAATTCCACTCCAACTAGCCTCCAGCCGTTGACTGTTAATGTTAAAGGATAAATCTGTCCTGGAAATATTACAAAATCCTACATCCATGAAATAAGGTCAACAAAAGGGGGAAACTCCCATGCTTGACACACTGAAAGGGGAAAAAGAGGGAAACTGTTTTTCCCTCCGATAAAAAAATGGACAAGGACAAATAGGGGTGAGATGAGACTCTTTTCGGGGACAAAAGGAGGAAAAGTCAACAAATATGTGAGGGGGAAGGGTTGAATGTGAATTCTGGGGAAATAATTACTCTGGCAGTGCTTACAAAAAAAAAAGCAAATAGAAGGGTTTTATGTTCCCTGTGGCTCTGTCGCCACCTGCTCTGACCCATTTCTCTCATCACTGATATGAAGATGTTGGCTTTGAGGAGAAAGTTGTTAATTAGAGAGTGAATGGAAGAAAATAAAACTATTTACTCTGTCACTCATCACCCCAATTCGGAGGTTGAGGGAGGCGGAGACCATGAATGAAAGAGACAGAAATGAAGTCAGTAGTTTTCCCTCTCATCTCCTCTTGCGTAAGGCTTGGAGAGAGAGAAAGGATGGGAGAGAGACAGAGATATAATGGAGAGTAACAAAAGTAGTAACAAAGGCTTTCTCTCTTTCTCTCGCCCCCTAAAAACTTTTCCCTTTCTCTCCCAATTTCCACCAGGAATTATGTAGGGATCTCCCACATAAAAACAGGGAATGTGGTCAGCAGGGCGTGTGTTCCCCTTTATGTATACATTATGTGTTTGTGTGAGAGAAAGGGTGGCATGACAAAGAGGAGCTTTTTCGGGAAACGGACGTCAATGACACATTTGGAAGCAAATGTCGCCGTTAAAAAGGAAGCAAAAGTCCTCACCTACTCCCTCCCTCCCAAAAAAAAATAAAAAAAGAAGTTACACACAACGTGGGCAAAGAGTTTCACTTCTTTCAGTATGAGAGTGGAGGATAGAAAAAAAAAGTTGTGTGGAGAGAAATGATTAAATTTCCCGGGAAATTCTACTACTATTCACAGATATTCAAACGCCAAAGAACAGCCTTCACTTTTTAGTAGTCTGACATACTCCCTTTTCTATCCCAACTTTCTCCTTTCCTTTCTCTTTATTTTATCCTTTCAAAAAAAAATCGGATACTGAAACCAACTCCCAAGTCACTTTTTGGACTTGAATTGAGGATTATATTGGGTTTGTTCCTCTTGTTGTTCTTCAAACTTTTTCTGCTCCCCACACTCCGAGGAAAGGGACCAAAAAATACAACTCTCAACACAACTCTCGTCAACAATACCATCCTTTTTTTCATCTCCATTTTACCCCTTCGACTCTGACCGAATTCCAGACTTTTTTTTGTTGTCGCATCCAATTCTCCTACAATCCTTTCCTCTCTCTTGCATCTCCTCTTTCAAAATTTCACCGTATCCTAGTCCGAATTTCTCTTCTCAAATGTCCTTCCATAACACTTGTGTCCTTCTCCCTGTTGGACTTTCTCTTCTCGAATTTCCCTGCTTAACTCCTGTCTCCTTCTCCCTGTCTGACTTTCTCTTCTCAAATGTCCTTGCATAACACCTGTCTCCTTCTCGCTGTCTGACTTTCTCTTCTCAACTCTCCATTCATAATACTTTTCTCCGTCTCTCTTTTATTTTGATTGCTCCTCCCATTTCTATCTCCAAATCTCTGCCATCACTCTCCTTCCTGGGATTCCTTTGTCCCCACGTATGACTTCTGGTCTCCCTCTGTACACCCGTCCTCCTTGACACCCTGTACATATTCCTTCTCTTATTTTGTCTGTGAGTCTCTCCGTATGACTCCCCCTCTGTCTCTCCCTTCCCCTCTCCGTCTCCCGCTGACTCCTCCGCTTTTTCTTGAGAGGGCTCTTTCATGCCAGGAATGTGTCCTTCTCCCTTTCAATCCTTTTTCCTGATGGCTTCATACAAACCTTTGGTAATAATCTTTTTTTTCGAGTCTGAACGAGAGAGAGAGAGGGAGAGTTGGGGAGTGTAAAAAAAGGAAAGAGAGAGAGAGAGAGAGGGAGAGAGACAAAGAGAGGAGGAGTGGAGGATAATAAATTTGAAAATGTGTAGAGATAGAAGGGGAAGGAAGAATGTCAGGGAAATTAGGGTCAAGCGGCTCCATTGCTACAGAGGAAGGACGGGAATGAGGGAGGGCGGAGGAGGGAAAGAGTTCTAGTGAAGGAATAATGACTCACATTCTTGTCCTTTCTTCTTCTTCTTCTTTTTCTTCCTCCTCCGCCGCCTCTTGGGCTCCTCTCCCAGCCCGAGGAAGACAATGAGGGGTTGAGGGAATGGGAGGAGAAAGCATAGAGTACTTCTTGTGGTTGGCAGGAGAGAAGAAAATGAGATTATTATTTTTTACTTTCTCCCTTCAATCTCGACCCTCTCACACCTTCCTCAGTCCAATACAAGGAAATTCCTTTCCCTCTTCCATGTATTTATTATTTTTTATAATCCACATTTTTCCCTCGTAAGGGAGAGAAAGAATGGGCGAAACGTTTGTGGGACGAAGGAAAAATGTCTATAGAGACATTTTTGAGGAGATTCTCTAGCGGTGATAATAATTTCGCTCCACCACAAAAGATTTTTGCTCCATGGTGGAGGGGGAGAAAAAATTGGAGGTAATTCCCTTTTTTTCCAAGAGATTTGTGAACGTCCTCATATAGTGGCCTCAAGGTCTTTCTGGGACAGGTCTTTCTGGGGGATTAAATGAGTTCTTTCTCGCATGTCAAAACCGTTGCCTCGCAACGGGATTTTGTATGTAAAATTGAAAAAAAACATCTTCCACCATTATGCTTGTTAATCTCGGAGCAATTCGTAGAAGGTATTAAATAACTTTTTTTTTTACTAGTGGTACACTTTTTTAAAAAAAAAAATAGGCTTAAATATCCTAGAACGGGGAAAACAAGCCCAACACCCACACACGTGGAATGGATAATGAGAAAAGAAGATTAATTTTACGTAAAACTTTTTCTCAGATTCATGACAAGTGAGATTACTTCTTACTGGGAAAGGATGGAATCTGCCGGGACTTGAAATGAGAAGCATTCCACCAAAACATTTCCTCCAGGATCATGCTAATAATGAAAGAAGTTTTAAAAAGGGAGAGAGAGACGTCTCTGCTGTCGATAATTCTTTGGGAGTAAGAAAGTAATTTAATGGCCAGTGAAATGCGTCAGAGATAGATGGAGAGAAAGCCTGGATGTGAAGAACAAAGTTTTTTTCTTCCCAAAAAAGTAAAATGACTATCTTTCTACTTTTTACGTCTCTTTCTTCTAGGCCTCAAATTAATTCTACCCACACAGTTGAGCATTATTACTTGTTGTAGTAGACGAGAATCGGACTTTTTCCGAGGGAGCAAAGGAGGAGTAAATTCCCCCAGCTTTCTCCCGATCCTCCCTTAAAACGTGTCGGGACAAGTAGAAGGTCAGCCAGAAGAGGCCGAAAAATAGGATGAGGAATACAGATCGGAGTAGAACGAGGTGGCGGAGGCGCTTATTTGGAACAAGGGAAAGTAAAGAGATGAGAATTTTGAAGGGAACGGAGCTTGATTTAACGAAACCAAAACAAACCGCAGTCCTCATCTGGTTCTTCTCCTCCTTTGCCATACATTCCCTCTTTCTCCATTTTATCCACTTTTCCCACTTGCTCCAATTTCTCTCTTACTCTTTCCCCACAACCTTCCCACCCTCCTTCCATGTCTTCTCTGTTGCGGTTCAGGGAGTTGGCAGTTTGAAAGGTGAACAAATTTGACTCCATTAACACATAGACTTTTTGGGGGCTGACGGCAAGAGAACACTATTTTCATTCCGGACCTTTCCTACAGCCACTTCTGCATACGGGGAAGTGATCCAGGAGGAGCACCAGAGGGAATGAAGCAGGAATATTAACAGAGAGAGGATAGAGAGAAAGATAGAGAGAGGATCAGAACGAGTGAGACAGAATCAAAAAGAGAAAGAGAGAGAGAATCAGAAAGAGAAAGAGAGAGAGAATCAGAAAGAGAAAGAGAGAGAGAATCAGAGAGAGAAAGAGAGAGAGAGAATCAGAGAGAGAAAGAGAGAGAGAGAATATAAGACGAGAGGTTAACCACCCGGACACATAGGTAAGGAGAAAGATTGGAGGAGGAAGAGGAAGAATGGAAGAGAGATTGATAGAGTAGAATGAGATTGTGGCTGAGCGGAATTGACGGAATTCATGTTGTACTAGCCGAGAGTCGGGACAGAAGAAGAAGAAGATGAAGAAGAACAAGTGGAAGTTAGAATAGGAAAGAAAGAGAGAGAGAATGGAGAAGATGCGATGTGGTATAGTGGTGGGTTGAGCAACTGTCAGCAATCGAATTCCAACCAGCTCAATAATTTCAGGGTGTTGTATGGATTGCAGATTCGTGACCAGCGTCGATAAATACACACTTTCTCCCTTTTATATCCCTGACTTTCTCCCAAAGCTTTTACTTCCTCTTTATTTCTCCCTCTTCCTCTCCTTCTCTCTCACTCCCGCTCTTTTCCCTTTATTGTGTACTTTCTCCTTTCTCCCACAAACTCTTCCTTTTGGAATTGTTTTGCAACCGCTATTTCTCCTCCATCTCTTCCTCCTCCACCTCCTCCTCCTGCCCCTCCTCGAAGCACAATCCTGAACAAACACGGAGTTTCATCGAAATGCCAACACGGAACGTTGAGCGGAGGAAGCAATTAACTCATCCATGAGGGGTAATGGGCAAACGGGGAGTTTCTCTCCAAGGATATATGCAGGGATATGCGCATAAAATTGAACATATAGGACTGCCTCTCCCCAAACTGGATGGAATACGTGTGTATGGTAATGGAAGAAAAATGTATATAAATCCAAATCACACGTGACAGCTCACATAGATTCATCAGTAGGGGCCGAGAAGCCCAGCATTTCCTGGGTATTTTCCCCATGTAAATCCTCTCTATTTATGGGTGGTTTTTTGGTTTTTCCTCTTGTACCTTTTCCTATTGGTATGTTATAGTATTTTTTTTTGCTTCTTCTAACATCGTTCCACTTCCCTGGTAACATGGAAATCTTGTCAGGGAGACATTTCCTCGTACAAATACACAACAATGGGGATGGGTACGTGAAAGGAATCCCTTGCATGTTTGTTTGTCTTTACGGGGATCTCCACGTGCTGGAAATGCAGGAATAGCTATGTTTGGGAGGAATCAAAAGGAAGATGGATGTTACTTTTTTTTCCAGGAGAAAGTCCACCGCCCTGCTTTGCGGTGGGAGACAAGTATAGAAACAAAGGAGGAGACAGAGAAAGACCGATAGAGAGAGAGAGAGAGAGAGAGAGAGAGACAGAGAGAAAATGGAAGGGGATCAAGACATGAGTCCTTGACAATTCTCATCACTTGAGAGATCTCATGTGTGTCTTCCTCTGTCAATCCTTCTCATTCCCGTCCGTTTATCTTATAGGTCAGTCTGTATCTTCATCCCTCAATCCATCTCCAGCTCCTGACCTTCTCTATTTGTGCTTCAAAAGATATTTTTGTCCCATTTCCCCTCCATTAATACTTCCCCGCCCTTCCCAAATCCTTTTTTTTCTCTCACCCAACCAGTAAGACGATCGTGTGAGATATTTTTTATGTTGGTGCAAAAATATATTTTTTCCTTTTTTTCCCCTTCCCCCCCTATATTTGTCCATTCAGCAAGTTTTGTTTTGTACATAGAGCATGTTCGCAGAGGGGAAAGGCGTACTCCATCCTTTTTTGTGTAAGAAAGAGCTGATGTAACCCTTTTTCCCAACTCATCACTGGAACATCATACAAATCCTCCCTCCTCACACACTCCCGCTCTTTCCGTCTCCAGTCCCTAATGACCTTTGAAGTAAGTGTCATTCATGACTATTTCCAAGCGACCACTCCCACCGCCAACTCCGTCGCCTTCTCCAAAAGCTCACCTACTCCAATAAACGCTCTTTTGGCCCCCCGGATTTCATGGTGCCCAAATTTAGGACTCATTTTCCCTAAATTGAGCCATTTCTCCCAAGCTTTTTCTGCTGATAGCTCTGTTTTGTAGGGGGCCAAAAAATTTTCATGTATAGAAAAAAGTCCTTTGACACACTTTCCTTGTCCCACTCTTAGTCAACGCTAGCACTTACGGAAGGGAAAAAAATGTATTTCCACACATAAATTCACAACTTATGTTCAACTCAAGTATGTGTGTGCATCACACGGGAAAGAGTATTTAACGGACTGGATTTGACTTAGCTTTTATTCACAAGAGAGAGAGAGAGAGAGAGAATCGCCCCAAATTATGTTGGCTGAACAGATATGGGTCTTTTCCCGCAGTCAGGGCGGGAACGCGTGGCTAATTACTGAGGAGAAACCCTCAGTTACCTCCGGTATGGGCCCCGCTCAATTTTATAGAACTGGAGGGAAACTATGGGGGAGAGACACGAAGTGCCAAGAAAGAGGGTGAAAGGAAAGGGCAGAGGAAGAGAAGGGAAAAGAGAAAGTTCGACAGAAGAGAAAAATAGATGGAAAAAAGAAATTTCGAGAGGAGAGAGAAAACAAGAAAAAAGACAGCTCAAGAGGAGAGAAAAGGAGAAAAGGAGAGAGAAAGAGAAGTGAAAACAGAAAGTTGGAGAGGAGAAAGAAAAAGAGAATTGTGTAGAGAAAGAGAAGGGAAAAAAGAAAGCACAGGAGGAGAGAGAAACAGAAGAGGAAAGAGAAAGGTCGAGAGGAGAGAAAAAAGAAGGGAAAAAAGAAAGCACGGGAGAAGAGAGAAAGAGAAGCGAAAAGAGAAAGTTCGAGAGTAGAGCAAAAAAGCGAACAATAGAGAGAAAGAGAAGGTAAAAAGAAAGTTTGAGAGAAGACAGAAAAAGAGAAAACTAGAGAGAAAGAGAATGGAAAAAGAATGTTCGGGAGGAGAGTGAAAAAGCAGGCAAAATATTAAATGAGAGAGAGAGAAAGAAGAAAGGAGAATGAGAGAGGGAAAAGTAAGTTAGTGCTGAGAAAGTAAAACAGAGCAAAATAGAGAAAGAACGGGAGAGAAAAATGACAAAAAAAACAAATCTAACAGATGAGAGAAAGCGCGTGGGAAAATGAAAGTAGGGGAGGAGAGAAAAGCAAGAGCAGAAGAGACCAAGTGAACAATCGCAAAATGAAAAATAGGACAGAAGAGAGAGAACGAGGGAGCAAAAGAAAGCCAGGAGAAAGAGAAAGGGGGATAGTGAAAATGAATGTGAATGAGGGGGATGGTTAATTGTGGCCGAAAATAGAAAGTGGTCAGATGATTTTATCATGTGGTCTCCACACTGCCCATTGGATATGAATGTAATATTTACGCACCATGTGACTCTTTCTTGTGGAGGGGCAGTAGTTGCCTCCCAAGTCGAAATCAGATTAGTTTTATCAAGCATGGGGAATAATGGAGGATACATAAAATCCATTACCTACCTCAGACGATTATGCAGTGGTGGCTAACATCATAATTCCCTTTTACTTATACAGACAAATCTCTCCTTTCTCTCTCTTTCCCTCTCTTTCATTCTCTCTTTCCCTCTCTCTGGCCCTCTCTCTTTCCCTCTTTCTCTCTATTTCCCTCTCTCATGGCCTTTCTTTCCCTCCTGTCTCTCTTCGCATTATTCCTCCCTCATTCCTTCACCTTTGCCCTCTCTTTCTCCTTTACTTTCACCCACTTTCCCTCCAGCTCTCCCAGCCTAACTCACGCACATGCAATCCAATTAAATAATGCAGTCATTACCAAGTCACCCCGCACAACCTTGAAGATTATATGGGCCCCCTTTTTTCCTTGAGACTGCTCTTCCCACTACACACGTCTACATATTCATACGTTCCATTGTTTCCATTTGTTTCCCTTTTTTTCTTACTTTCCATGATTTTGTATTGTTTTTTTTTTTTTGCCACCAACACCCCAAAAAAATTATACACATTGGAGACTGTGAGCGTATGATTATAGCCACAAACAAAGGGCAATTACTGACACCTTGCATTATTATTAGGGTTACGTTTTAATTTTTTCTCCTAATTGCACACTCCATTCCGCCATACCCCTTATACCTCCCACTCAGTACAAAAAAAATTGGAGTACGAAATAAAAAACGAAATCAAGAGACTTTCCCCTCTCTCAACTAAGCTATTGACTTCCCATACAATAAAGCTTTCTTTTATCAAATACTCCTTAACATTGTCCTCACTAGTGTTGAGAGAGACAGGCAGGAAGGGGTGAAGAGAAAGGATGGAGAGGGAATAATGGCAATTATGCAATTGTTAATCACTTTTCCCGGTACTTGCCCACTTGATATATTTTTTACCCCTTTCCTCAGACGGGGAAAAATTGTTATTTGTTCGTAGGGACAAATAAAATCTGATGTGAGTGGGTTGAGAGGAAACAAAACCTCTTGAAAGGCACACATGCACTTGTTTGGTGGGTAAAAATGGACTCTGTGTTTCGTAGTAAATACTGAGAGAGGCACACACGTGAGTACGAGCTCGTAGAAACAAATAATAATTATTGTAATTTGAGCAAGTGTACTGCGGTTAGTAAAAGTGGTTGTGAGTTGGAGAGGAGAGAAAGAGTATCATTAAGTTGTTAGATCAGAAACATGTGATGTGAGTGGGAATTCAGGGCTAAAAAAACCAAAACATAGCCTAACATGGTCATTCTCAAATGGTTTTTTTTGTGCGTTTTTTTAGTGTACAAACAGCATGTGAGCATAATTGTTGACAAGAAAAAAGAAATACAAGGGACCTTTGGAGTGCCATTCATTCTCTCCCGTTGATCTTCCCTCCCACTCCAAGGACTTTTTTTCATGCCATGACTTGCGAGTTAGGAAATGAGAGTATTTTTGTCTCAAAAACCAAGGAATATGCCATTTCCCCCCCACAATATATTTCCCATAGAGCATGGGTGAGTGCACATTTGTACTGGAGAAATGGGATGCCAAGAGGTGTATGTGCCAAGGATGGTATATGTATGTGTATATAGAAACGGGGAAAAAAGGCTAGTTGCCGCTTGCCTCAAAGCGAAAAGTTAATTAATCGTGGCAATTTTAATTAAGTACCTCACATTGAAGGTACTTCCTTATGCTGGGCGCTCAAGGCTGTTCACTTTTTTTTTCAATAGCATGTGTATACATGGTATTGGATTGCCCAAAGAAATATTTTCGTGTCATATCCCATTTTTTTCAGGACATTCGAAGGATTTTTTTCTTTCCCTTCATAAATACCCTTTGACATTTCGCCAGTGTTTCACATTTACATTTTTTTTTGCTCACTGAGCACAGCATGTTTTTGAAAATGTCGGAAATATTTTTTATCCTTGTTTTTTTTACATCAAAATCAGATCTTGGACACGAAAATGTTTTTTTGGGTGAATTTTATGCGCCGTGGGGAAATATGCAATATGCCGGAAAGAGAAAAAGGAGTAAATCTTACCACTTAAAGTGTGTGTGATCCAAATGGAGGAGAACGTGTACAACGTGAGGAAAAACATTGGGATAGCTTTCGGAGTTTCCTTTCACCAAAACAATGTTTTGTAAAACTTAATTAGAAATCTGTGGTTTTTCTGTTTTAATTTGGTTTGCTCATTCACTGTCCCCGATTTTTTTTTTTTTAATTTCACTCCTTTTCACTTCGAACAATTCTCTTGCTCACGAACTAATCACGTCTCAAAAAGTGCCCAAAGCGTAGTTATTTGATATTCACCAGAACCAAAAAAATTCCCTTTCACTGCCGAGTCCAAAGATGTCTAAAGATATTCAAAGATGTTCAAATATGTTCAAAGATGTCCAAAAATGTCCAAAGATGTCCAAAGATGTTCCAAGAAGAGTTTCACGGGGAATAAGATTTTCTCCACATTTTTTTAGTAGTCAATCAATCAAATACAAATCCACTGGAGTCCGCACGAAAAATCCTTGTCTCTGTTTTTACAAGGTAGAAAAATCCCTTTTGCAGACACCCCGAAAAGATGGAGAAAGTACTTAGCAATACATAATGTGATTCCAGACGCTGTCTCCAAATGACTCCACTTTGTTTAGCGCCTAACCCAGGACCAGATCCCAGAATGTCGGCATTGTTGCTGCTCAACTTTTTTCAACCTCCTGGGACGAGTGACAGGAAATAGACTAACCAAGAGTTCCATGGCAATGTCCTCACCCAACTTGCTTCACATTTTATGTATTCACTCCCAGTAAAAATCTCTTTCCCTGCAGCAAAAAAAAAAAGAAAGATTTTTTTTTCTCCTCCAAAAACACAGAAGGGATGCACCGGACAATGTAAATATCAACTTGCGGGTATAAATCTGATACAAGTCCAAGGCGTGTATAAATAATTGAACAAGTGAATACGTAATAACAGCACACTTCTCCTAAGGACCCACAACGGGATTTCAGGCTTATTCCAAGAAGGAATATCACCCCAGAAAGAAAAGTATAGATGCAAAAGGAAGACTTTTTTGAGGAGGTTCAGAGACCCAGCCAATTGTCTCCGGGTTCCGCCTCTGGAAAAATAATCACACCTCAGAGATAGCAGTGACGAAATGAAATAATTAAATTTCCCGTGGCATGATGAGTTTTTTTTTCCTCAGCACTAATTATCAGTTGTTGCCTCCTTTTGGGTCCAAAAACCAACGTACACTCAACACCCTTTCCTCACATATACACCAACACACACCAGTGCTAGGAGCTCTCTTTCAAAGAGACTCACGGAGAGAGAAGAAATTGAATGAGTTAAGAGTAATTACTTTCTTCCTCTCAACAACAATTTATTCGTCCACAGGAGAAAGTTAACCTGGAATCTGGGTTGGAATGAGACCGAAAATATTCAGCTGTATCCACCCTCCGGTTAGTGTAAAGTTTGGGGATAGGAATAACACACGGGATGATGACAAAAAAGGTAAGGGAGAAAGTATATCCAGAAAGTGAAAGTCCGTTGACAGACTCGGATGATCTTTTTTTTTCCTCCCTCCCAGAAAAGCCAGTACACAAGTGCTGGGGAGAATGATGCGGAATTAATCTCCCAATAGCTGTAAGTGGATGATTAAGGAGAGAGAGAGTAAGAGATTAAAGAGCGGATGAAGCCAATCAAATTTTAGGAGGAAAACTCCCCAAAAAAATCCTCACAAGGACACACTGTCACACACAACGGAGTCACCGATAAGGAAGAAAGATCACACGCTCAGATAGCCAGACTATTACCGATCCTTTATTGTTTCCAAGAATGTCCACTTCCTCCCCTTCTTTCACGATTCTCACCCTTCCCCGTCTACACGACGCGGGAAAACACTTTAGGGGAAGGAAAGAAACGAAATTCTTAAAATACCCCAACACAAAAGCCCGTTCAATCCTATTGATAGAGGGGCAGTTCAGGGTTTTTCGTCCCGGTAGTCTACCCCTTTTTTTTAATCCTTTAAAATCCCGATCGGTGTTTTTTGTTTGAAGGAGAAACCACCGTGTGTAAAACAGGGCTGTAAGACCAGGGGAAATCCCTTATAGGGAGTCACTGAGAGAAAGCAGAGAAGAGAAAAAATTGGGAGAGGAGCACGTAGCACGGCACCAAGAGTCAGAGACAGAGACAGGTGATGACTGCTGAACCAAAGCCACTCGCACACTACTCATGCCAGCTGAGGAGATGGTCCAGAAAAGAGAAAGAGAGGGGGGGGGGAAGAAGAGAGAGAAAGAGAGGGAGAGAGAGTGAAAGAGGGAAAGAGTGAGAGAGAGAGAGTGAAAGAGTCCCTTTCTCAGCTGCGCAATGAGGAATGAGCCACAATCAATATCAATCCATCCTATCCTCCGTAGCTGGTCCGCACCAACATAGGAGGCTCTAGCCTACATTATATACATATGTACCGTACATACTCACATACTCCCATTACATCCCTTGGAGAAATTATCTTACACATGCATCTCCATATGTATATACTATATACATGGAGGCCCACATATGTAGGTATGTATACACACACACTCACTCACTTACTCAAAGTAATGTGTGCTCACCTTAGTTCCTTTAGAATTTGGGTGGTAAGTCTACTACGACTTCAGTGCTTCTAGTAGACCTCAACCGGAGTAGTAGAGTAGTAGTAAACGTAGTAGTGGAAATTGCCTTGTACAAATGCGGATTTCGGGGAGGGAGTCCCTCCAAAAAAAAAAACCTTGCCCCAGAGTGGGGAGATGTGGAGTCCGGTAGCTGGTCTACTGCCCGAAATGCTCTGGGATTCATCACTTTGACAAAGTACGTGAAGGTAGCGGAGTTTTTCGACAATGTGGTGAAAGTGTTTGAACACGGAGGGAAGATCCAAAGAAAACGGGGAGGGGGAGAGAAAGAAAGGGAGATGAGCAAAAAAAAAAAAGTCAAGGTGAGGTCTCCAAGAAAAGAAGAAACTCATTCCGGTACTACAACCCTTTTTTTTTTTTTTTGAACAGAAAAAAATCCGGATGGTTCCACGGCTCTTTATCTCCCTCGTTTTTCCTATTCCTAAACACATTTCCAACACTTTTCTTTTCTCCTTAGTCGGGTTCTTCCCCTTTTGAGGGAGGACGAGGTTTCCCACTATTTTTCTGTATACTATAGATCCTATTCAAGGCTTTTCTCCGTCATTTTCTGGGTCCCCGGGGACCCGTCGCTCATCATTGGATTGGTATTTTTGCCCACTTCCCCTCCTCCACTTCCTCCTCTTCTTTTTATGGAGATGGGGCAAATGGAGATAGAAATCTGTGCCAGGAAACAAATTCTCTCCTCCTCCCTTCATCTCTCCCACCTTGTAATTGTCACTTCCCTTCCGTTCTTTAACTTTATTATCTTGTTTCTTACTCATTTCTATCTCGAGTTTCCTCTCCCTTTTTCTAGCCGTATTTTTTTTTTTTTTAATTTTTCGCCTCTTCCTCCTCTCTCCTGTGCTCTGTGACTGCCTCTCTTTGGGATTTTTCTCTATCCGTCCTTTATAATTCTCTCTCTCTGTTTCTCTCTCAATCTCCGTCCTTTATAATTCTCTCTCTCTGTTTCTCTCTCAATCTCCGTCCTTTATAATTCTCTCTCTGCTTCTCTCTTCTCCGTCCTTTATACTTCTCTCTCTCTCTGTTTCTCTCTCTATTACCGACCTTTACACTTCTCTCTCTCTGCCTCTCTCTATCTCCGTCCTTTATCATGCTCTCTGTCTCTCTGTATCTCTGTCTCGAGTCGCTCCCCATTCCCTACTTTATACTGGGTCAATGTGGGAATTGTACTAATAACTTTTCTCTGCAGGGTGCATCTCCTTGGCCTCACCTCCTCCTCCTCCAATTACGGAGTCCAAGTGCTTTACGGGAGAGCTCGGTACTTCTTTTGCTTCCACAGCCACCGTACTATACTCTTCTATTCCGAGAAAGATAATGATGATGCCCCTGGAAGGAAGGATGATTCGTTAAAGGAGATAGGGGTGGTGGCGGGAGAGGTAATGGGAGAGAGAGACTCAAAAAGAGACTGAGAGAGAGAGACAGAGAGAGATGGAGGAGAATGACGGGAGGATTGTGGTTGGGTCGGGATGATGGAGGAATATGGACATATGGGCGTTGTAGGTGTGAGTTTAAGTAGGACCATTAAGCGGGTGGTTATTAGGCCATTTATTCTGGTAATTATCACCATCACTTACGACCCTCACCCATTTGTCTCGTATCACATAGACTTGTATTTATGTAGCAGGAAATACTTTTTGCTTTCCTAGCAGCTTCCACTACCGCCAACCATAGCTTCCTCCATTATTCTTATTTTTTTTTTTGGGAGGGACACCCGCAAAAAGTTAGCGAGGGCAAAAAGGAAAATGAGGACGTGTAAGTCCCAGGAAAGGACGATGTCTTCAATTTTTTTTTTACCCTATCCCAGTCCTTCCGGTTGAATTGTTAAATGTGTAAATTTTAATTATTTCCCCATTTTTACCCTCCTCCGTTGGCAAGTACAGGCGACTGGAAGGCTCCAAAGGAATTTAGGAGGCAGAGGAATGTATACATGGAATATGTATGGATTTAGTGTAGGGCATACACCACATGTGTCATTGCCGGACGGGTGACCGCCCAAAACTGCCTTCTTCCTTATGTCCAATGAATATCCACTAGGAATAATAAGATGACATTATATATATACATAATACTATTTGTCCTTGTACGCTCCTCCAAACTGTCTTGGGCAGCTGAATTGCAACGGAAATTAAAGATAAGAGGCATTCTGGTTTTATCAAAATTGTGAGCTATTGGATTGCTTTAAATAAAGGGGATTAGCACTGAGGTTACATTACAAGGAAAAGTAGATAATACGTGCTAATCTCTTTCTCCTAAAACATTTTGGGTAGCAATTTAATAAATGGAACACATTTAGTAAATGGAATAAATTTAATAAACGGAATAATGGAAGCGTACACACCTATTACGTATTCTTGATTAGGGGGAACCCGTCTTTATGCTTACATATATTCAGTAGACAGAAATTTAAAATAACAGAAGGGGAAAATGACGTACATACATCAATAAATGAACAGAAAAGTGGAGCAACCTATTAAAGCATGACCCAAAGGTTTGAAGAAATCATTGGGCAAAACTTTCCGCAACAAAACTACTAAAATGTAAAATGACAAATATAAATAGACTAATGACAATGGATGCAAGGAAACTTGATTATGATTTCGGTGCAATAACTAGCCATTAGAATCCGATTTCACACAAATATACACAGAATGTACGGATACGAGGTACACATTAGATAGCACCAGAAACATATGAAAAACAGATCCACAAAATTCGGTACCTTGAACAAAGGTGAACGGGTACCAGAGCGTATAAACCAAAGTGTATCAAGTACTTGGGAGTGCAGATGATTCAGGTGAAAGCAAGTATCCAGCGAGAAGTTCCTGTCAGGTACAACAGGAAAAGTTTCCCCAAGCTGTCTTTGCACTAAATCAATTATTTATACAACAATACGTTCTTTAAGTATCAAAACTGACCAAGTCATATATAATCCTTATGCACGATAGTCACTTTTGATGGTTAAAGGACCAATAGTTAGCAAGTTGCTATTCATGTGGCAAGGGATTTTTTGGCTTAGAAAAATATTGTTTGTATTGCAATTTCCCTCTGTTTTACGGGGGAGAGAGAACATAAATATGTCATTGAATCCCAGGTATCTACCTCATGTTAACTGACAGAGAAATTGGACTTACCACAGGTTTTATCCACATCCATTAAAAACAATGAAAACAGGACGGGGAGTTACGCAGAAATAAATAGGACAACCGCAAGAAATTTAAACACCGTAATTCCACTCGACTTTGTCCGGAAGAGACATTTCTCCAGCACTTGCTAAGGGGATAAAATTTTTTATGACCACAATCATTTATTTACAGAAACCACAAGCTGCATTCAAGGTCGGAGAAGTAAATTGTCAATAAACTAATTACAAAGATTTTTCTCCGGTAGCTAATTATTCCCATTTGAGTGGGGTACCACAAAAGTTTGCGAAGGGGGAAATGGACGTCATCGAAATGGTTGAGATTCTGCCCAGCGCCAAATGCGTAATTCACACATGTTTATGATACATACCCCGATTTGAAGAGACTCATACGGCCTGAAATTAATTGGAGAGTGCCTCTTAATAATAATTGCCAGGAGGTCTAGGAAATTTCATGGGGAGCGAGGTTTGGCTGGCAATAGACGCTAGATTTTGGCTATCAATTACTCGAGGAGGTGGAACCGAAAGTCAATAAAGGGGAGAACACCCGGCAGGGGAAGACCGAGAGGGAGACGACCGAAAAATACTGATAATGATGGCAATATTAATAAAATCTAAATTCGAAATCTGATTTGGCATTCCTTTCCTCACTTATAGCCGTACACCTTTTTGTGGTATTTATTAATTTTCCAACTCCGAGCCTATGTACGTTGTCTTCCTCTTCCCTCTCTCCCTCTCTCTCTCTCTCCAACGGCTTAGCAGGGAGAGGCGAGAACATGTGAGACGGAGAGAGTGAAAGAGAGAGATAAAGAAAGTGAAAGAGGCTTTCAGTTTCTGAATCTGTACTCACAAAAGATGATGACGGCTTAGTTGTGTAAATGTGTGTCTGCTACTCCGCAGCTGATGATCAGGACGCGATGAGAGTGTGTGTTTGTTTATATGTATACAACATGATGCTTAAACTCAGGGAGTGAAACGCTCCTGGGCTGGTGAGGGAGAGTTTTATTAATACTCGTAGATTATGAGAGGCACGGAATGAGAGAGAGAGAGAGAGAGAGAGAGAGAGAGAGAGAGAAAGCGAGCGGGGATTCAAGAGGGAAAAAGAAAGAACAAAAGGAGTGAAAGTAAATAGGAAGCTCCGAGCAAGGAGAAGGGCAAAACCCGGAGAAAGCCTTAAGGAGAGATAAGAGAAAGAGAACAAGCTACGCAACCAGAGAATTACCATATCCACACAGGGAATAATGGAATAAGTGTACTTTTGTTGAAACTGAGACCTGGCCTTGTCGAAGAACAGAACCAAAAGGAAGAGTTGGACACGAAGACGTCTGCAAAAAGAAAGAGACGCAAAAAGACAGGAACGGACAGAAAAGATCATTTCAGTAAGGGAATGAAGGGCCAAAACTGACAGAGACATTCATGGAGAAAAAATTAGCTAGAGAGAAACAAAAAGGAAACCGACAGGCATAATTAATGGAAAACAAGAGAAACGGAGGCGAGAATACTAAAAACATACGAGGGAGATAAATATAAAAATTAGTATGAACAACAGCAACGAAAAAAATTGGAAAACAAAAGGAAAAAGAGCAAGGAAAATTAGAAAACATAAAACGGTAAAAAAAACTAGAAAAACAGAAGTGAGCGAAAGAAAAATACCAAAATTTGAAAGCAGCTGGAAAGTAAGTAAAGGTCAGAAAGAGGGGTGAATGAAGAAAAACAGAAAAAGAGACTGCATTAAGGTAGCGATAGAAATCAAAGCTGAGCCGACAGAGAGAATGAAGAGAAACAGAAAAAGAGACTGAGTTAAGATGGCAATAGAAATCAAAGCTGAACTGACAGAGGGAAAATCGGACAAAATGAAAGAGACAAGGAGATGTTGCTAGGGGAAAGATTCTGGGAATCCAACAGGAAAAGTGAGATACGCTTGATGAGGAATAGGGGAGATGTAAAGGGGCAGGGAGAGAATTTGATAGGATAGGAATAACTGGGATTTCCCGTGGAAATGTGGGAACAACGAAGGAAGATGTGTGCCTGTGCGTATGACTATTGTAAGGAGAAAGAAGAGAGAGAGCAAGAGAGAGAGAGAGAGAGAAAGAAGAGAGAGAAAGAGAAACAGAGAGAGAAAAGAGAGAGAAAGGAGAGAGGAAGAGAGAGAGAAAGAGAAACAGAGAGAGAAAAGAGAGAGGAAGAGAGCGAGAGAGAGAAACAGAGAGAGAGAGAGGAAGGGGGATAGAGAAGGGAAAAGAATGGTGATAGCATAAGGTTGTGTACAAAACTCATTTGAATTGCAAGCAATATACGGGATTAATCGGTTGCATATTAATGAGTTCATGGCGGAGACGTTAATAGTAGTGAGGAAGAGAAGGACTCACGTGTTCTTTTGTCTACTTTTCTCTCTCCTCTCTCTATCTCTCTCTCTCTCTCAATTCTCTCTCTCTCCCTTTCTCTTCCTCCTTCCTTCCTCATCTCTCCCACTCCTATGCTCCTTCTGCACCACCTTGTTTTCTCTCCTTGCATGATAATAAATTGGAATTTTATCCCCCAGGAAAATCCTAGAGCTTCTACCGAATACCAAATCCTTTATTGCAAAATTCTCACTCTCTCTCTCTTTCTCTCTCTCTCTCTCACTCTCTTCCATCCATCCCCATTTGCTTTCATTCCGTATACATTTTTCCCTGTACACATTGAGACCGGTGGGTACCTTGGTGGGTTTTCACATTTCTCACTCCGTCTCTCTCTCTCTCTCTCTCTCTCTCTTTCTCTCTCTTTTGGTTCTCCGAAAGAACTCTACCCCGGGTGTTGCCTTCCTTTTTTCTTCTTCATCTTTTGCATACACACATGCATAACTTGATAAACATGCAATGTTGTAAGGGCGGAAATCAACGAAATAGAAAAAATTTATGTGAATTTTGCATGAGTTGTAGAAAAAAACAAAAAAAAGAATGTGAAGGTAAGAGAAAAAAGGAACGGACGCACATATGCCACTCCGCTATTATTATGAGTGCATACTTATCTATGTATATGTACATGCTTCCTACGGAGAGAATAATGTAATCAGCACGATTTTCATTGGATTTCTCCCACAACTTACTCAGTGAAACGGCCAAAGGTTGTTCTTATGGTTGGTTGTATAAAGGAAGAAGAAAAAAATGGAAGAGAGAGAGAGAGAGAGAGAGAAGAAAAAGAAAATAGCACACAGAAGGTCTGTGAGGGAGAAATGTGATGATGGAAGGTGGGAATTGTGTAGTTATATTATATTATTATATTTATATCTTGTTGAGAATTTCCCATATGTAATACAATATGTACATAGTGAAAGGAGAGGAGAGCTGTCATCCTTTCCCATATTACCCAGGGAATCTTCTCCAGGCCAGCGCTTGGTTAAATCGCCCCATACACGTTGGTGTCAGACCATCATCATATTACGTCCAATATTTTTCTCCGGGAACACACAATCCTCACAACTCTCCATACATTCTTGCCTTTTCTGCAGCTTCCACTTTCCTATTATTTTATTGCTAATACTTCCCTTTCCTTCCCTTTACATACACACGCACGCATTCTCTCCGGCACACAAAAAATTTCCCCATAAGACAAAGAACGGAGGAAAAATATAGGAACGTTTTCTTTCCCTCCCTTTTACGCCTTCCCCAATTGTTCTCCGTCCCTCCAGTACAATTCCCTCGGAACTTGGACAATTTTCACAGAGTTTTCTCCAGACGAAAGAAGAAAAAAAAATCTTCCTCAGTAATGATGATGGGAAGCCCCTCAAAAATGGCTGGAAATCAGTGAGGATGGAACACATCAAATATCCACCGTGACACGTCCTTTCATTTCACGTAGTTGGGATTTTTCTTCCATTGAATCAATACGTATACAGAAACGTGGCAACAACTCAAGCATAAAAAAAATGTAGGAAGCGAACAGTAAAACTCAATTTGTATATTGTTGGGTGCCGTGAGGGTGCGGAATCAAATGTCATCTTCTCCAGCGGGCGTTAATTCACAAAATGATCATCTCTATTTGCCCTTAATGCACAAAGTGATCACCCCAAATGTAACAGCATGGAACTTCATCACTTACGGAAAAATGGCGCATTACTGAAAAATGGAGATGATCACTTCGGGGATTAACGCTCCCTAGAAATTGTGCTGGGATGATACAAGTTATAAATAGATGAAAAGCTCTTATTGAAATGCTTGTCACCCCGAAGCCTTATCCACCAAAATATGTACACATTACATACGTACAAGGCGTCAATACAGAGATGATCGCATTTGATTCTTCACCAACAATATGTACGTATTAGACAGTAATATAACAAATGTCTGCCGCCTTCTGCAGAAGTGCAACAGCTCATTTGAAAGGTTCAAATCGGCATTCAGTAAATACTTGTTCATCCAAATCCACCCAGAATGACAGAATTGCATAATGGTAATAATAATAATAATGTAATCGGGATAATAATTAATAATAATAATAATAATGTAATCGGGATAATAATTAATAGTAATAATAATATGTCATCGCGATAATAATTAATAATAGTAATAATATGTTATAATAATAATA
The DNA here is from genome assembly GCA_034698585.1 of Disparrhopalites patrizii. Classification (NCBI taxonomy): domain Eukaryota; kingdom Metazoa; phylum Arthropoda; class Collembola; order Symphypleona; family Sminthuridae; genus Disparrhopalites; species Disparrhopalites patrizii. The sequence goes on along the minus strand of JAQGBT010000621.1, from coordinate 21,705 downwards.
ATTACAAAGACCAAATACCAAATACCCAATTAAAATCTTAAGTTCAATCAGATCAGACACAATGACTCGGTTTGTGTTTGAATTAAGGTTGATATCAATCATTACAATTTCTGCCAGCATGATCCAAAGAGAAATACTTGATTAGTTCAAATGAAATATAAATAAATAAATTATAAATGTAAATGTTTACATATATTTTTCTGCGTACACATTTTTACCAGTCTCGGAATTAGCTCTTGCTTTTCTCTATTTGTAGTTTATTGAGAAAGGGCGGCAAACGTTTTTACATGCCTTGTGTACTACTAAATATTGGTGTTTGCTCTTATTAGAAAAGTTTACTTGGGGGTTTGTATGTAGATGTATGTATGTATATAACATATAATGATTTTGATCCTTTTCTGGTGTGTAAATATTTTTCTAAAATATTTTTAGTCGGGAGGACAGTATAATAATAAATAAATTATGACAACTTTTATTAGGGCAAGTAAAAGAATAGAGTAAAAAATCTATAAAGAGAAAAATGTGTGAGAATATATACGCATATTTTATATGCAGGGACCAAATGGGTCACGAAAATGTTGGAAGTCACTCTCAACCACTGAGTTTGACGGGGGGAAGTTCAGGGGAAAAGTAAATAATAACGGAGGAAATGTGGACATACGTATATGAACACACGCATATGAAAAATAATATACAAACAATAATGAATGGCATTCTTGCTAACCCTTACGGATGTGGCGGTGACAGGAGGGCTTTTATGTCCGGACAACCCGCTGCTTCAAGCCTCACTACTGAATTAAACTTTGGCTTCGCTTATTCTCACTTCCTTTCTCTTTCTCTCTCTCTCTCTCTTCCACACTTTCTCCCCTTTCTTTTCCTTGACACTTTTCTCCCTTTTCGTCTCTCCTTGTTTTCTCTTTGTTTTTATGAGCTTTACTGACTTTCATATTCATAACTTCATCTACCTAATTTTCACTCCCTTGTTTCCTTTCTTTTTGCTGACCTTCCCATTTTTATTTGTTTGTCTTCATTATTCAAGCTATTTCAACTGTCCCGTTTTGTATTGTTAATTCTTCCTATTGATCTTGCTTGATTTGCCTTCTGTTTCTTGTGGATTTTCATTTTCCTTTCTTTCATTTGTTTTGCCTGATTTTTATCGTATTATTTATGACTTTCTGTTTCGTTTGATTTCTCTTTTTTTCTCACTTTCTCTTCCGTTTGATTTCTCTTTTTTTCTTACTTTTTCTTTCGTTTGATTTCTCGTTTTTGCTCACTTTTTATTTCCTTTGATTTTTCTTTTTTTATCAGTTTTTCTTCCTTGTGTTTTCTCATTTGTTTGTTGTATTGTCGGATATTTAGTCTCTTTCGCGCTTTTCTGATTGTCTCTTTCTTTCTCCTTGATTTTCTGGCATCTCTCTCTCGTTTGCTTCCTGACTTTGTTTTTCTGTTTTTGAAATGCCTTTTCTTTCCCAATGCGTTGTGACTTCCAAGCTATTTTGCTCATTGAATTTATAGAAATTCTTCGTGCATTTTCTTTTTATTTGCTACCTGCTTTGCGGAAATGTTCATTTCTACACTTTCTCTGTTTTTATCCGTCTCTGTATCTCCGGCTAAAAGGCATTGTCCCCTCCAACTGATTATTTTGCTTTCTCGTTCTCCACCTTTTGATTGATTGTCACTTTGCCCCTTGATTTGAGTTTCGTGATTTTATTTTCTAAAATATTTTTACATTCTAGTATTTCCCCGCTTTCACCATACCCCATCATTCCACTTAATTTTCTTGTTATTTCAATTCAAACGGATTTGTTTTCTTGGAATTATTCGTTCATTGCCTGACACTATACATTTGCATTTTATTTCTCTTCACACTTCTCTATATATTATAGCCAAGGGTAAATACCTTTGATAGGCAGTAAGGACAGACCATCCTTCGAGACATTAAGAAAACTACAGGAAGGACCATTCCGTTTCTTTAACAGAGAAATTCGCTTATCATTATTCACTGGCAACAATGCGCTTTTTGTTAGCGCCAAGGGGAAATCAATATCATACCTTTAAATAAGTTTACTGTGCGCACAACACTACGAATTTATGCCCAATGATAATTAATTTATTAATCTTCCGGTGATTACTCAAATGTCCGAATTCCACCGTGACACATTGTATCTTACACTACCTCATTTTGCCATTACACCGCCTTCACCATCATTCTGAGCGCCCGGCGATATTATTTTTAGTATTTTTCTATTCCCTTTTTTCCTGTACCTTTACCTTCCTGTGCCCTTGAAATTCTGCATGAACTTTTACTATTTGCATAACTTTTACTTTTGCAGAATTGCGCCACAATTTTCGCTGATATTTCCTGTTCTTATATCTTTATATTCTTGTATTATGAGCTTCAATTATTGGTACTGTATTGTCTCGTTTTGCCACAACTTACCACTGTGCGATTCCGAGTTTTAATTTTTTGTTTTTATATGTTAATTTCTTCTATTGTTCTATGTCATTGCTACTTTCATACAGATTTTGTTTTTCCTCATGACTTACTTTCCACTTCCGCCTGTTCCGGGTATAGCACATCACATTTCCCTATCAGCATTAACTTTCCCGCTGACTCCAGCCTTTATTTTTCGGACTTCATTTTGTTCGGCTACTTTTGTCTGCTCTCATCGTTAGTCCAACTTTTGGATGCTACACAGTATATTGCCTAACTGAATAATGTGACAGTTGAATCCAATTTGATTCCGAGACTTGTAATTCACGAAATGAACGTGTCTCATAATGAAATGGAATACTTGTCACTTTCTCCAACTTTCTCTTTACATCTCCAGTTTTTTTGCATCATTTTTTTTTTAGCATTGGATCTCTCACACAGATTCCCTTGCGGCATGTATTTTATGGTGACATAAATGCATTTATGTCTCTGTGCACTTCCACGCTTTTTAATGCTTTTCGTATATTACCATAGATTACAAGTTTGAACACATTCTGCCATGGCATATCCAGAAAATTAGATTTGCTTCAATTTCTTAACCTTATTTGAGAATTACACTCAGGAGAGTGCTTCAAGAAAAAACGGGTGGGGGGAACATAAAGCATTTTGCGAGTGAATAAAATTCTCGGGTTGTTATCACGGAAGAATCTGTGTTTCTGACGAATTCCCCCTTTTTTTTCATGGCACTTGAGTCAAATAGGTTGAAAATGCGGATGCCCTCAAGGTTGTTTGTCGTTGAAAGGAACATGTCAGAGCGGTTAGAAAATTCGCATTAGATTTGTTTCACTGCTTCCAATGTATGTCCCTTTGGAGCAGACAAAAAGTTTTAGCTCCCAGTAAAGACGGGGAAAGTCATAAAAAGTGGTGAATTCTAATTCTTTCACTTCCCGTCCCCCCTTTCCAATCCTTTTTCTCGCCTGATTTATTTTTTGGCCGACTTTGTTTTTTATTCCTATACATTATATCCCCGTATATATGCATATGTTTACGAATACACAAAACATGTTTCCTTTCTCCATCATTTTTTTTTTACCATGGTCATTGTTGCAAAATCTTTTGGACTTTTGGAGGCCAATCCGTCTGGCGGATGATCGTGTTCCGGCTCACCCACGCCATTTCTCTTTTCCCAATTTTTCGCATTCCTTTCATTCTCATGTCCATCACCGTTGAAAAAAATGTTATTTGACCCTGAGAACACAAAAATGAGCACTTTTCTCATCTTCCTTGACTGTTTCAGTATCTCTACTACGATTATTCCCACGAGTAACTACTTGGGAATTAGGTTGACAAACAATTTTTTTTATATTACTCCCGTACATGTTATACACATTTACGGAGATCCGCTCATGAAAGAATTGTATATAGCAATTTTGGCCAATTCAAAAGGGACATAGACGAACGAGTGCGAAGATTAAATGATCTACGAGTCCAGGGCTGACGAGTTGAGTTGGAGTTGACAATTTTGGGTTGTGGCTCCATATGTATTTAAATATGTATACATACACATATTGGATGCTTATATCTGTCCTCACAGAGACATCTTCTTGTCCCGTATGACTGGGTGGGGAGAGTGGGACCATTAATTTGGAGATAAAAATCAGGGAAATCAGCAGGAATTACACTTAATGGACATAGTGGTGGATCAATATAACGCAACGCCAATTTCTTCTTGAGAGCAACCTCAGGGATATTCAGTGTCATTGAAAGGGAGAGAGAGGGAGAAAGAGAAGAGTAAAAGGAAAAATGGAGACGGAGACAAAAAAAATTAAGTCCTCTCCCCATTTCACATCTATGTGTAGATACATACATTATATATATGTACATGTGTTTGTGGGGACATTTATACGTTTTTTACACTCACTGATACTTTCAACTGGGAAAGACGGAAGCCAGTGGAAGGAGAAAGGACCCAAAAGAGAGAGGAACTTGTATGATGGAAAGGAAGCGTATAGCCCACATGACAGTAATCACAGGATGACATGACCAACCTCGAAATTATTCCGCAATTCCGAGCTCTCTATGTCGAAATCTGTTGCAATTTTTCCGCTCCAAATAATATAATTTTTGAGATGTTTTCCTTTCTCACGAAATTATTTCTACTTAGGCGGACAAGAGCCTCGTGGATAGAGCGTAGTATGTGGATTTACGAGAGAGGACGAACGAGATAAGTCGAGAGAACCTCGAAATATGTGAAGGAGAATACGAGGGTGGCTTGGAAAGTCGTCCACCTTCCTATGGTTAGATACTCTGACATTGAAAAGCTCTTTATTTCTCCAAAAGTTGATCTCCTATGTACATCTAGTGCATACAAAATCTCGTCTCGTTAATTTCAACTGCGAACAAATAAGACTCAAAATTCAAATCCAAATTTAATAAAATTAAATAAGACAAATAAGAAGATTCAAATTTAATAAAATTAAATAAGACAAATAAGAAGATTCAAATTTAATAAAATTAAATAAGACAAATGAGAATATTTAAATTCAATAAAATCAAATAGGACAAATAAGAAAATTCAAATTCAATAAAATCAAATAAGACAAATAAGAAAATTCAAATTCAATAAAATCAAATAAGACAAATAAGAAAATTCAAATTCAATAAAATCAAATGAGACACAAAAATACAAGCTCGAAGCACTCAAAACAAGTTTCAAAATTGAAGAGTAGAATGGAGAATGAATTTCTCAAAACAAAAGAGGAATGGCATAAAATATTTTGGAAAGGAAAACGATCGGATGAGATTCATTCAACATCGTTGAATGAAAGCGTTTGGTGACTCTTGTCTTTTAATGACGTAGTGAATTAATGAGTGAAAAAAAAATTAGGAACGGTTTCACTTGAAAGACTTATTATGCCACCCTCGCATGTGAAAGGAATAGAAAGAGAATGGAAAGACGAGAGTGAAAAAGCCAGGTATGCCCATGGCTTTTTGCCACCCCAGGACACTGTAATTTTTTTGTCCTCTGTAATAATAGATTTGTATGCCAGATGAAAGGTATGTGACCTAGTAGGGGGAAAACCCCGAGAATATAAACATAAGCAAAAAAAAAAAATTCCTGGAGCATGGCCGCATACTGAGAGAGTGAGAAAGAAAATACACAAGTATTGTAAGGGAGGAGGAGGAACGGGAAAAAAAGCTGAGATTGACAGTTACATGAGGCCCCTTTTTTTGCCTCTCTCTCTTTAGAAATAGTTACACATATATTTGCATCCAGACGTCCAACATGTTCTTCCAATCTCCTTCATTTTCATGATTCTGACCATATCATAAATATGTATGTAATGCCCTTTCAGATTAAGCGGAACCCTCAATTTCCCCTTCATCAAATCTATTATCGATATAATTTTTTCTGTGATGTCTAACCCCTCCACCTCCCGCCAGATATTACACATGTACACCGACTTGAACCATGTGGTAGTTCCATGGACTCTCCAAACCGTTAGGATCCTACTGTAAAAAAAAGTTGGAAAAGGCTTGAAAAAAAAAATCTCACCACGTGCCCCATGAGTCGTATGATGCCATTAAAAAGCGATTGTTTCCACGTCTAAATTAAGCTCCTCCAAAAATAACTTATATTCCACGATAAGGGGAGAAAATGTTCTCCAATTTATTTACTCACTCTATAATCCCTACACACGTTTTTGGGATAAACGAGGGAAAGTTCCCCCAAAGTATGTGTTGTGGACTTGACTTGTGCTGGAGGAAGCCGGTGACCTCATGATTACTTTTGAGGAAGGAATGAACACGTCAACAATCAAGGTGATTCTCTGTAGTCAGAGATGCAAGTTTCCTACATTTCCTCCAACCACCCACATATTGGGATTGTTGGGGAATTTGACAAGTATCAAATCCGAAGACGCCTGCTATTTTCCCCTGATTTATTCCTTTTTTTCCTAGTATTTTTTTATGTTTTGTATTGGTCTGTTCCAAAAGCTGGTTGTAGAAAATTGTAATTGTGCAAAGTCTGTAGTTAAACTAACGACTAGTGATTTCCTTTTTTTTTCCTTCTTACCTTGTCGTGCGAGTAGGTTTCTCTCGCTTTCATGGCCTTTTTTTTTTTGCGTGCTTACATATACATATAGTATTTATTACTGGAAGGCTGGGTGATTTCCTTTCTTTTGTTTTTGCTGAAAAATGTGCGAGAAAGCCTTTTTTTTCGCCATTCTAAGTTTGTTCGTAAGGTAGACTCTTTTCCCCTGTGCGTGTGTGGGACTCGGCGTGGTCACGACTCTTGAGAGAGATAAGGAGTAGAGAGAATATGAGGGGGAATTTGGAGGTAGAAGAGAGCAAAGGAAAAGTGAGAGAGAGAGAGAGAGAAAGAGAGAGAGAGAGAGTAACACAGTGGGAGTGAGATGGAGAGAAATTGAGAAAGAGGGGAAAGTCCCAAATGCAATAATATATTACGGTGTAATGGAGAAAGATTTTTTCCCCTTGTTCTCTCCCTCTCTCATTCCTCTCACTCTCCATGTGTGGAAGGATTTTTCCCCGAATTTTTTGGCTCAGCTCATGGGTTGATTAGCCAAAAAAAAAAGAGAGGGAGAGAGAGGGGAGGGGGAGAAGAAAAAATGGGAGTAAAGCACTGTCTTCAAGATGAAGCTTGTCCATGTTAGAAATTTAGATCCTTTTCCCCTCTCGTTTTGCCCTCTTTCCCGCTTCCACACTTATTTTTCTTTTTTTCCTAACCCTTTTCCCCCACTATACATCCATAGTTAGACCAGGTTTACTACCCTCGGCTATCCCCTTTCCCTCACCAAAAAATAGGAGAGGTCCAGAAGAAAAAAATTTTTACTCCATTTCACTCCTTAACCCTTGCAGTAGTACAAAAATTTCCGAAAAGGAACTCAGATTTTTTCTCCCCATTATGCAGTTTCTTCCCTTTTGGACTTCCACATAATGTACCGTGAGAAGTGGCGGAGGAGGGAACATTGGGTCCCTTTTTTCTCTTTTTCCCGCCACTATCCCAGTCCTTCTCCCTTCTGAAACAGGGGATGAAAAAATTGGAGAGAGAGAGAGAGAAAAAAAAAGAAGAAGAAAGAAAGGGGAAAAAATCTGGAAGCAAATGTGCCCCTTGGCTGTTTGAAAAGTTGGCAAAAAAATGTGCGAACTTTCTGTATATACTGAAGTATTATAAATCATTTGAAAGTTTTTTCCCTTTTCTTTCTTCCTCTTTTTGATAAAAAAAAGTTTTTCCTCCCCTACCCCTTTTTTCTCCTTTTCTCTCTCTCCTTCTCTCTCCTTCTCTCTCCTTCTCTCTCTCCTTCTCTCTCTCCTTCTCTCTCTCCTTCTCTCTCTCCTTCTTTCTCTCCTTCTCTCTCTTGCTCTCTCTCCTTCTCTCTCTCCTTCCCTCACTCTTTTTTCTTGTAGGCTATAATTCCATATTTCCGTAATGATTTGAGACAGCAACTGCACACTATCATATGGAGCGGAGAAGGAGAGGATGGAAAAAAAAGGGGTAAGGAGTCCATGAAGGAGAGGACGGAGATGTTTTTACAAAGGAAGAGAGACAGAGTGGGGGACAAGTAAAAATTTAATGGTCCTCACCTATCAAAATCATTTCCCGTCCTCATACTATTACCAACACCAGGCGACTTTCTCCCAGTTACTTTCTCCCAGTTACTTCCTTCTTTTCTAACACTTCCCCCCAGCCACCAGATCTCTTTCTCCTCATTCATTCTCTTTACACATTTTTTTTCTATTTTCTCTTTTTCACTCCCACATAAAAAAAGGTCCATTTTCTCTCTCTATCTCTCTCTCTCTCTGGTCCTTTCTCATTCCCTCCATTTCACTCCCAACATACTATTGGGATGCAAAGAGTACGGAGACTTTTTTTTTCCTCTTCGTGGTGGACCAGTGTATACAAAAGAATATGTTACACATTAAAGAGTTGCTCTCCATATGTCCATTATTGATTACGTCCTCACATGATTTATTGCTAATTTTCTGTTTTTTCCCTTCCCCTCCCAAGGGACATCTACTCCAGGGTGTTATTTTCCGAGGAGCAAAGGAAATATTTTTCCTCCAGCTTCCCACATTATTCAACTTTTTTTTTTAACTTCCTCCTCCCTTTTTGGACGTGACCTTTATGGATGCTACCCCCGCTATTATTTTAATTTCTTTTTTTACTACGGAAACAATTATCTGTAAACACACCTTGTTTCCTCATCAAATTCATTCACTACAACCTCCGAAACCTCATTAGGAGGTTGTGGCAAAGAAATTTATGCAAGAAATTTAAATCCTAAATTTAATTACGCAGACGCGAAAATTTAAATCGTAGGCAGTGGCTTCAATTCTTTTTGCCAAAACATAGTAGATGGACATTTGACAAAGTAAATAGCAAGTTCAAATCGGAATTATTTTCGAATTTGTCAATATTTAAATCAGAATTAGTATCCATATTTATGTCAAAAATATTTTAATTGGTATTTGTATTTACAAATACATTCGAAATTCAAATTCGTATTCAAAAGTTGACATTTGGATTCCGATAATTTATTGGTATTCGAAAATTCGCTCATTATGCTGCTAATAAGTTTTTTTGCAAAATCAAGGTATTGTAACGCTGATTTGTTGGCAGTAATAAAGCTATTTCGTCCGTAAAAGCATCAATTTTTGCAAAATCGGAGTTGCGAAGCCAATTTATAATTTTTTGCATTGATTTTGCAATTTAATTTCTCCAAATTATGCCAGATTAAATTACAACTGAACTTTTAAAAGTATTCGAAATGTATTTGAATACGTATTCATATGTCTGAGTATTTGAATAAAATTGTACTGGAATTAGAATTTATATTTTAGATACCCGAAATTTAAATTTGTATTCATAATTAGGAAAAACACGTACATTAATTCCAATTTTAATTCGTATTTTTCGGATGTCATTAATTCAAAATAGTGTTTTTGAATTGCATATACCACCAAATGTACGGGAAAAACTTCCAGGCTCTGGTATTACGAATCCGGAGCAAACTTCCGTTTCCATACCTCCGTCATTTACCTGGAAAAAACAAAATTGCCGCCAAAAAGATTTAGAGAGTAGGAGCGGAAAAATCTTGCTCAAATCCAGCGGTCCCGAAAGAGAATTTAAAACCGAAATGGAAAGGCATGTGTGAAATCTATAAAAAATGTTGAAATCTAATGGGACACTCGGAATAGGCTAAATATGACTGGGGGTGGAGTAAAGATAAATAATTAAATGAAGTAACCCATAAAGAGCGTTAAGGATTTATGAGCAAAAACTGAGTAAATAAATGGTACTATCTGTAGTACAACATACACAAGGAGCATGACAAGAAAGGAGGGATCCCTTTTTTATGATGTGCTACATGAGAAAGGGAAAATCGTTGGATGGGAAAAGAAAGATGATGATGAGGGGGAGGACAATAGTAATTAGAATGTTCTCCGAGATTCCGCATCACCACCCGGATATAACTTTCTCTCCATCCCTTATTCTCTCTCTCTTTTTAACAAATGTGTCTCACTAAACTGCGGAGGAGGGCACAATTCTGCTTCCACTTTAAAAAAAAAAGTCGAGATTTTCAGTGGGTAGAGAAAGGACAAGAGACGATAGAAGCGGTGGAGGGGAGAAGGAGAAACTTTGTACAAATTTACACCCCAACAAATAATAATGGTACGCCCAGATTATTTGCACACAACAAAAGTATCCAGGCTGGAAATGAAGTACAACTTTTAAAATCTTGTCTTTTCCCTTTTCTGCCTCCCTCTCTCTGTCTCACCAGAATAAAATAAATATACATGTAGACTCTTTTTTCCCTGGCACACTGGAGGAGGAGAAAAACTTTGATGTAGGTCACAAAGTTGAATAATTGACGATGGCCTTTTTTTACTGTCTTTCTGAAATCCTAAAATATGTACTTACAAAATCAGTCCATGTCTCAGCACTTTCTCCATTTCCATTTTACTTTCACCCTCACGCTTTTTCTCCTTAAAGTCTTTTCTCATTTTGTAGTATTACCTAATTTTTTTCTTTCTCCCTACAGCTCTTCACATTTTTTTTCCTTTTTTGTCTTGCTTACTCTAATAAGGCACTTCTTCATGTCTTGAAACTCATTTCTCTCCTTTCTCTCTTCTATTTTCTTTACGTTCTCTCCTATTTTCTTCTTCTTTTCTCTCTTTTCTCTCCTTTCTCTCTCGTTATTCTTTTCTCTCCTTTCTCTCTTGTCACTCTTCCCTTTTTCCCTTTCTCCCTTCTCTTTCTCTCTTGTCACTTTCTGTCCTTTCTCTCTACTTTCTCTCTTGTTACTCCTTTCTGTTCTTTCTCTCTACTTTCTCTCTTGTTACTCTTTTCTGTCCTTTCTCTCTACTTTCTCTCTAGTTACTCTTTTCTCTTCTTTCTCTCTACTTTCCCTCTTGTTACCCTTTTCTGTCCTTTCTATCTACTTAACCTCTTGTTCCCCTTTTCTGTTCTTTCTCTCTACTTTCTCTCTTTTCTCTTCTTTCTCCCTACTTTCTCTCTTGTTACTCTTTTCTCTACCATGTAAGAATTCTCGCTCTTTCTCCCTTTTAGTTTTGATTTCCCATATCTCTGCGTTTTTGGATTTTTCGTGAACTCGTCCGTTCTCTTTGCTTCTTTCGCTTTCTCTTTACTACTCATTATCTTACTATTTTGTCATCAACACTTTCTATATTTCCCTCTATTTGTCTTTCTCTTGCTGTAAATCTTGTTATCTCTCTCTTACGTTTTCTCTTTCTCCATCAACGCAGTTTCCCTTGCCTGTTGCCTCTTGTTTTTTTTTGAACATTTCCTCTGTTTTATTTCAATATTATTCTTGGTCTCTCGGTCTCTCCATTTTCCTTTGCTTTCTCCCTCCTCCTTCTGCCTCGTTCTTTTTTTCATATTCCTGACATTTTTATTTTTTATATTTTTTATCTTAACTTTCTTCTACTTTCTCCAAAGTCAACTCTTGCAACCTCATTTTTTCCTTCAAAACTGCTTCCCTTTTCACACCCTTTTTTGCCTTTCTTCCCATCTGCAGCCTATTTCTCTCCTTGTATCACTGAGTCTTGGTTCTGCAATTTTATTCACATTTCGAATCTATTTTCCCTTATTTTATCCTGTGTTTTTTGTTTTAATTATCATGCTTATTCTCACCCTTGGTTGGGCTTCTTTTCCCGATTTGCCCTGCTCTGCCGCCTAGCCTTAACGATCAGCCTCTCTATTTTCTGTCGTTGAGTTGCTGTCTGAAACTTTCTTTTTGATTACTTTCTATCGTGGCTCCACACCGCTTTGTGTCTTTCGTATTCGTATCTACGCATTGTCTTTTTGGCTGTCCTTCTTATTTACATCCAATGCTTTATCAGAGCAATCGACTGTACGTATGTATGTATGTATGTAAAAGTTGCTCAAATTTGTGGCCTTTCCAATATTTTGGTAATTGAAACTACCCAGCTCCCAACAAGTTTGAGAGGACCTCCTCGGAGACATAGAGACTTGTTTATTTACAACTTTCCCGGACTCTTTTCCCTACATTTGTACTTGAGCATTGACAACTCTCAAAAGGAAACGCAGAAACAACTTCAGAGAGAGAGAGAGAAAGTGGGAAGGGAAAGACAGATAGACAAACAGAAAAAGAGAGAATCCACTTGAGTTTCAATGATGGGGTTTCACTTGGGAGAAGAGGAGGCGGACAAGGAGGGATAAAAAATGGTACAAGTACCACTCAAAGAGCCAAGTTCATCAGTCATGGTAAAATTCTCCTTATACAATGCCATTTTGACATAACTTGTTCATGTCTCATTTCCATATTAAATCTTGATTTCCCCTCCAAAAACTTCGGAGCCAAACCAGCCTGAGTCCTAAAATTTTGAAGATGATTTATTTTAAATAAAGGTTTGTTATAATGCCGCTGAATTTTTGCAGATCACAGATCACCTAACACAGTTGGAACTCACCCTTAAGTATGATTAGTTGCCAAACCAACCTAAGTCTATCGCGCATTTGTTGCTAAACCAGCCTAAGTCTACCCGTGTGTGTGTTGAGAGCCTGGGCAAGCCTTGTTTATATACAAGTATATGCACAAGCGACCAACGCCCTCTGAGCGAGATAAAGTAACGAGACTGAAAAGGAAGAACAAGACAGAAGAGAAAGCGAGATAGAAGAAAGAAATAAAGACAAAACAATAGCGAGACAAAGAGGAAAGAGTAAGGCAGAGAGAAAAATAAAAACAATAGCGAGACAGAGAGAAAAATAAAAAGCAAAAACAATAATGAAACCGAGAGAGTAAAAAAGGCAAAACCAATAACGAGACAGAAAATTAAAAAGCAAAAACAATAATGAGAGAGAAAAATAAAAAGCAAAAACAATAATGAGAGAGAGAAAAATAAAAAGCAAAAACAATCATGAGAGAGAGAAAAATAAAAAGCAAAAACAATAATGAGAGAGAGAAAAATAAAAAGCAAAAACAATAATGAGAGAGAGAAAAATAAAAAGTAAAAACAATAACGATACAGAGAGAAAAATAAAAAGCAAAAACAATAGCGAGACAGAGGAAAGATCGAGACAGAGAGAAAAGAGTGAGATAGCGAGAAAAGAGCGAGACAAAAGAGGAAGAGAAACAAGCAAAAGCAATAGCGAGACAACAGAGGAAGATAAACAAGCAAAAACAATAGCGAGACAAAAGAGCAAACTAAGCGAGACGGAGAATAAAGCATCACAAAGCGGGATAGGGTTGAAATGTGCAGGAATTCCTTTTGCCCATACTGTGTATGCCTAATATAGCGAAATCCCGATTTAGTTGCCAAAACCATTGGAATTCATGCCTAAAAATTTGCAATATGTTGAAAAAGCTACACATGACGGGTATGTCCATGGCAAAAAGTTTGACCAATTTATAAGTTTTGATATTCAAACAGTTTTTCGCGCTTCCTATAAAAGTTCTTCCAATGGACTTAGGCTGGTGTGACTCCGAAACCCTCATATACAGATTACTTCTCTTCTTTCCTCATCTTACTTTTTCTACTTTCTTCTTGAAATAAGAAGACAAAGAAACAAGTTACTTTATTCTCCACATAGAAGCATATATAAGTGAGGGTATTTTTGTCATACCAAGTAATAAAAATAATCCTTGGAATCCTTTCCTTTTCTGTTTCTATTTTATTATTATTTTTCTTCCTTTATCCCGCCAGTACAACGGATATTTTCCGCATCTCTATTTTCCCGGTATTTTCTCCTTCCATGTCTCTCCCCCTGTTCCCCTCCAATCCTTTGGTTTATGGCTATCTCCAACTTTGTCTCTTCAACCCTCCTCCAAGTACTTCCCTTAATCTGACTTTTCCCTCTTCCATTTTCTCTCTTACTGTCTCCTTTTCCTTCTTCTTATACATCTCTCTCAGCCAGTTACTTTCAAGTCATGGCTTGGCTAATGATATGTTGCCGGGGAAGAGAAAGTACAGGAATGGAGAAAGAGTAAGAGAAGGAAAGAGAGAGACATAAGAGAGAGAGGGGCCTGTTGTCCGTGAGTTATTGTGCTCCTTACAAATGCCTCGTATGGCATTGTCTGGGAGGGCGAGTCTTGAGGAAGCTTTCGCATTGTCATGACTTGTTTTTCATGGAAAAACCCTTACAGAGTCATGTGCGGGGAACTTTCCTATGAGATAGAGCTTCGGAGAGGGAAAAGAAAGAATTGCTTCTTTCTCCACTTTCCCCATCCTTTCTTTTTCGTCGTCTATTTTTTTTCTCCTTTTCCCCCAGACTCTGGTGGTGAAAGTTTTATTTGTAAATTCTCATTCTTACTAATGACAACTGCTGTGTATGGGGGATCAAGTTATCAACTTTCTCTCTCACTCTCCTCTTACTCTCCCTCAGTCTCTCTGGCACTTTCTCTCACTTCCTCTCTTATATTTTTCTCTGTCTCTCTCTTGTTTTGTCAGAATCTCCGCTCTCTCTCTCTCTCCTTCATATTTGCACGCACTCCAGCCACAGCCGAGTGGCGTGTGGGGAAAAAGAAACATGAACAGAGTTTTGTATTTATCATCCTAATAAGCAGAAGCTCTCTCTTTCTTTCTTTCTCCTCTTCATATCCTCCTCCTCCTCGTCCTCCTCATCCTCCTCTTCGTCTGGGGTAATAAAACACTGACCCATATCTTGTTCTTTTTCTCTCCCTCCTTATCAAAATCCTCCTCACATTATTTATTACAGCTTCCCTATTATCTCCCCAGTCGTATTATTCCCGAATAACTCCCAACTAGTGCTAACACACAGTAGCAGCACTCTCTTCCACTAGACGTCTATATGGGGCTTCACCTAATTAATTATTATTATGTACGTGTGGGAGAGAAAGAAACTATTTCTAATTTCCCCATTCTTCTCCCTTTCCCAGCTACAGAAAATTCTCCTTCCCAAGGAGAATTCTTCTGCTCTCTCTCTTCTGTTTAATTTTTGCCTTAATCCCACAAAGTCAAAAACAGTGATATAAATAATAACAATACATAACACGCTTTCATTCTATGGAATCCCTCGTAATTCCCAGTAATTTGTCGGTTATGCCATGAGAAAGAAAGAGAGAGAAAGGAGAGAATTTTTTGTACAAAGAAAGAGAGATCCATGGAATCTCCGTCACTGTCATGGAAAGGGAGAAAGTGTGTATAAAGTGATTACGTCTGGGCCTTATATGGACTTTCTCCCTTTGAAGGCGAGACGGGCGATCAGAGACAAAAGGGGGAGACAAACAAATACGATGGGGAGGGGAAGGGAGTGCATGAATGGAATTGAAAAGACTCATTGATGATCATTGAATACGCCGGAAATTAAAAGGCAGATACTCTTACTTTATAAATGGTGGGAAAAGGAGTACACACATCTCTATAGGTACATACATACATACTTTGAATCTGATGCTGGCAACTTTGAATCCAGATTTACTTTTTGAACTTTTGCGGTGTTTTTGGCACACATTTTCTGAGAAAGACTCTCTCTATTCTACCAATTTTTGGGGTATTTACTCTCTTTGTAAACAAGGGCCCTGGCTTCTATCGGGCATTCACCATTGTACAAAGGGCAGGCCGTCAGAAACAACAAGGGAAAGCCACCTGGAATGGAGGCACGAAGTCAGTGGGGAAAGTTAAAATGCAAGAACTTGAAAAAATTAGGTTTTTGTGAGATTGAAAGGATTGGGAGGATGGAAGAGAAATGGAAAAGAGAAAGTGAGCGGGATGAAATGAGGAATTGAAAGATGATAGAGAAAACATGGGTAAAACCACAGATGAGTGTTTTCCTTCTTGGGTAAATTGAATCGATTCATCCCACATCCTAAAGTCTTGAGTTTGATGACGACGAGGACGATGATGATGATGATGATGATGACCATGATGAAGATGACGATAATAGGCTTGAGAGAAAGAGAAGGGGAAAGAGAGAAAGTCGACAAGAATGGAGAAAGTGTATGTACACTCCTCAAAAGTCACCGTATAAGTAATTCTCCATAATAATGTCCCAAGGAAAAGTGCAGGCGCAAGGCGCATTCAATACACAAAACCCAGTGAAAGGCGAGAGATTCCCTACAAAAGAAGGAGGGAAGGGAAAGAAAGAGAAAAGGATAAAGAAGGCCCAGGAATGGAGAGAAAGGAAGAGATGAGGAAACCCAGAGAAAATAAAGGAAGAGAGAGAAGGAACGGGAATCGGGAGAAGTGGCAATTACCATTTAAGAAAACGGGAGAGATTTCTGGGGAATTCGGCAAGTTTTGTCAGTTTTATGGAGACTCATTACTATTACCATCACTACTGAACCCTGCTTTCTCCAGCTTTCCCCTCTCCTCCTCCGTGCTTTTGTGTGCGTGAGCTTCCAAAACTCCTTTCTCCCTATCCTCCTCCCCCGCCTCCATGGTCGCCGAGCTTTGTCAAGAATGTTTAAGAAAATGCTCATAAAAAAACAAAATGTATCTTTTACACACTTTGCCGCCCCCTCTCTCTCCATGCACGCCCCTGACGATTGAGGGATGCTGCAATACCAAACGAATTTGGGTTGTAAAGGGAGAAAAAATGAGAAACGGAGGAAGACGGACAGGGAGAGAAATTCTGGAACGAAATCCAGAGACGCGTCAAACGAGACAGGAAGAGATTAAATGAGAAAAGTAGGAGAAAAACAAACAACTGCGAGCAAACAGTAGGAGACAAGGAGACATATCACGATATACCCGAAGAGACAAGCAATAAACCAGGCATGGGGGAAACCAAGGCATCAAGCAGTCGGAGAAAGCAAGGCGTCGAAAAATGAGAGAAAGAAAGGCCTCAAAAAGTGGGAGAAAGCAAGGCATGAAAAAGTGAGAAAAAGCAAGGCCTCAAAAATTGTGGGAAAGCAAGGCTTCAAAAATGAGAGAAAGCAAGGCATCAAAAAATGAGAGAAAGCAAGGCGTAAAAAAGTGGGAGAAAGCAAGGCATACAAGTGGGAGAAAGCAAGGCGTCAAAAACTGAGAGAAAGCAAAGCATCAAAAAACGAGAGAAAGCAAGGCGTAAAAAAGTGGGAGAGAGCAAGGCGTCAAAAAGTCAGAGAAAGCAAGGCGTCAAAGAGGTGGAAGAAAGCAAGGCGTCAAAAAATGAGAGAAAGCAAGAAAAATTGAATGTAACTTACTAAGAAAAAATCCGACAAAATCTATGACAAAAATGGAGCTTATAAAGCAAGAATTGAGATAAAATGTGTAGAAAAAATAGAAACGGGAGAAAGCCAGGAACAAAAATGAGGAGAAAATGAGCGAGAGAAAGAATGAAGCAAAAACACAGAAGAACAAAAGTCAAAAAGTGAGCGAAAAAGAAAGACAAATCGGAAGACAAAAATAGGGACAAGGGAAGTTACAAAAAAATGGAGAAAGTCAAAAAGGGAGATAGTCAAATAGAAACGTTGTAAAAGTCAGAAAAGAAAGCTACTGGTACGATAAATACACACAAGAGAAAGCGAGAGAGAGGGTGGAAGCTGGTGGAAAAAATTAAGCTGAAAGAAAGTAGAGGGACAGAAAGGCCTGAAAACAATTGCTACTATGATCCATGCATTTATCGTTATGAGGAAATCCGAAAACACTAACTCTGGTCACAATGGCACGCTGTATCTTAACTCAGGTCCATTCCCACCCCTCCGCCCACACACACATACACATTCACAGCAGGGAAGAAAGTGTGCAAACAAAAGGGGGAGAAGGAAATCCTATCCACAAAAAAATACATACATATATAAAGAAAGAGGCTAAGGGGTTGTATGAGTCAATGGTTGGTGCAAGAATAAAAGGAGCACCACTACCCACTGTTAGTACAAGTAATTTCATGCAATTCTAATTTTTCTCTTTCTCTCCCTTTTCCCTCCCTCCGTGTGAAATGATATCCAAACTTATTCTATATCTCTACTTTCCCTATTCTTTCCCTCCTTTTCAGTATGTGCAGGAGGAACCCGGGTATCGTCAGAGAGAGAGAGAGAGAGAAAGGCGAGAATTTCACTCATTTTTATGGCGAGTTTTACTTCCTTTGCTTTCTCTTTCAATGCCTTTTCCCCCCTTTTTCTTAGTGGTGTATGCGGGGAGAGATCATACTCTCATTTCACCCTATCCTTTAGATATGTATATATGTATACAGACATATTAACGTATTTTTTTATACGTATATGGAATCATGGAGTTTCTCCGACTGCACTCACACTACGCATTTATTGTAAATTCAATGACCAATTCTAGGTTATCGTCAATGGTTATGACCGTCATTCACCTGGGTAGTAAATAAGCCAGTGCCAACAGTCCCTCAAATCTTTATGGCTTATTAAGTGATCCTTAGTTCGACTCCCACTTTCATCCTATTTCTTTTTTCTTCTTCCGAGTTTTTTTTTAGACTTCCTTTCTTTTATTTACGTGGTCATCTGGCCAATGTCACATCGTATTTTTTTTTGTTTATATCCATATATGCATATGCTATTATTATCTTCCGTCTCGGAGGGAAGAGGGAATATAGACTTATTTTTATTCCTTTCCCCTTCCATCCATCTCTCCCATTCACATTGTGGTCAAAGAATGTAGCTATACATACATGTATTTATTGGTGGAGTATCGGTGAAGAGGGCTTCTCCCTTGTTTTTTGTGTTCTTTTCATAGCTTTTTTTGTAGATATTACTCTTATTTATACTCTACTGCTTCCAATCTATGTGCGGACTCACTCAGGCTGTCCGTGTTTTACTCAAGCACCCGTCATCACAGGACGACCGTTTCCTCTCTTTATTCTCTTCCTCCCTCCTCATCATTTCGTCGTGGGTATAGTTTTTCAGCATTTTTTCTTATATCCTTTTTTTTCGTTCTAAGGTTTATCGGTTTTGTTTTGATTCTACTTTTTTGCTTTAGTTTTCTTTTCACGTTTTCCACTTGAAGGATTGCATCCTCCTTTCTCTTTTTGTTTAATTTCTGCTCTCCGTATTTTCTCTTTTCTCTTCTTCTACTTTTTCATTGGTTCTTTTCTTCTTTCACTATTCCGCACTTTCTCCTTTATCTCCCACGTTTCTTTTTTCTAGTCCTTGCCATCTGTTTATTTCCGCGTTTTATTAATGATTTTCCTCTGGAAAGTCTTGTTGTGTTCTCTGTATTTCTCGTTGTATTGTTCGTTGATTTGTTTTTCTACACATTTGGTCTATTGTTTTCCCATTTCTTTCTATTCTTTCTTTTTTTGCTAATTGTTTTCTTATTTCTTTCTATTCTGTCTGTTTTTGCTAATTGTTTTTCCATTTCTCTCTATTCTGTCTGTTTTTGTCTATTGTTTCTCCTTTTCTTTCTATTCTGTCTGTTGTTTCTCCTTTTTTGTTCATTTTTAGTGTTTGTTTGTTTTTAATTTTCTCTTATTATGTAAACCTGTCAAAAAATTGTCCAGTTTTTCTCGAATGAGATTACATCTTATTTTACATGCAATACTCCAAACAATCATCTATGTGTGAGAATACACACGGGCTCACTAACACACATTTGGTTCTTTCATTTTGGAACCTTCGTATCTTAATGTACCCATAACTTGACTAATTGTTTTACGTACGTGCCCCGCATGTTTTTCAAATGTTAATTTCTGGTCCATTAAATCCCCCAGATACCTAAAACAAGTCTCTCTCTGCATTTTATTCCCATATAGCCATAGTTCAGGTACATCTTTTATATTCTCCCCTTTGTGAAATAAAACATACTTAATTTTCCCCCATTAATTGACAGTGAATTTTGAGTCATCCATCCGTTTGCACTATTAACCCAAAATTGCATTCTAATTAATAGTTTACAAATACATGTACCGTATATATTACCAGGTCATCAGCGAATATTTTGTAGTCCACGTTTATATAACTATATATATGACGGAGAAGAACATAATAAAAAGACAGGGTCCAATGATATAGCCGGCAGGCACCCCGAAAATATCGCCGTATAATTTTGACTCCTCCCTTCTACTTTCCCTTGTTAATCTGATTATTGCTCAAGTACACCATTTCGATACTGCTCAATTCTATCAATCCTCACTTATCTTCCGCTCTGCCCGTTTTAATTCCTTCTCCGTCACCTCCCCGATGAGTGAATGTGGATGACGGGAGATAAACTAGCGTTTTTGAGAATGTCCCCAATAAAATGGATTACCTAATGGTGTTTGCAAGTAAAATTCCTGGGCAACATCACGTGCCTTTCTCTGGTTGGTCCCTTTTTTTCTCCCGTGGATTTTGGCTTCCTCTAGTCCCCAACATAATAAAGGGTAACAAAAATAAGGATATTATATTTAATATGTATTTATGCATGCAAGTGTAAGCGTATGCACATAAAAGCAGTAAAATCAATGTCGACTAAGGTTGAATGCCAACTGAGGCGGAAATTCTGAGCTTGTCCCTGTGGCGAGTGCCAGGAAGGGTGACAGCTTGATTTTAAATGAGGGGGACCACAACGTCTGTTATTGAGGACACTTCATCCTCTCCCAGCTCCTCCTGGCAGGGAAGTGAGCGCTCCGGGGAGAACTCGTGAGATGTCTGTCAAGTAATTCACAATACTGGCATGCATATTTACTCAAAGATGTCTATACCCCCACACACATACCTTTTGGGAAGATGGGGAAGAGAGTGAAAAGGAAAGGGAGGAGGGGAAAGAGAGGGAAAGAGAAGGAAAGAGGGGAATGAGAGGGAAAGAGAGGATGGAAAGAAAAGCAAGGAAGTCTCCCCTCAACCAACGGCGGAAGCAGAGAAAGAAGGATGGGAATTCCAAATATGTTTCTGGAATACTTTTCTCTCAATTTTTTTTCTTTTTTACTTGGGCTCCTTCCCGTACCTCGTTTGCAAATTTATGTACAGAAAAGGTGGAAGGAGTGAGGGGGTCCCCCCCCTCCCACCTCATCTTCCACCGGTTATCTAAATGACTCATCAGACGGTGTGGCTGAAGACAAATGAGATTTTTACACGGAAATCTTATTATGACTGCTTGGAGGGAAATGACTAATGTGTTTTTTCTGGGGGGGAGGGGAAGCATATAAAATTCATGGGTAATAGGCACGGGCACAAAGAATTAGGGGAAAACTTGCAACAATCTTCATCTTCCTTCTGACGCTTCTTCATTTATGATTTAGGCAATATGTTCGCCTTCCAAAACATTTTTTTTTCGGGCTCTATACATGCATAGGTGTATACTAAAGTATGTAGTACTAGATATAACTTGCATTAGACCTTTTGAACATTCTTTTGGAACATTCTTGCAGGGCTCCGTTCTATGATTTTCTCACCTTGCGTGTCCTCTGACGTTTCCCTTTATTTTTTGTGGGTGTTTTGATTCCAAGCTTTTCCTTTTTTTGTGGTCTCTTTATGTATAGTTTCCTTCCTCTTTTGCATAGAGAAAAGGGAAAACCGGGGGAAAGTGGGGACAGAAGAAAGAGGAAGAGGTGAGAAGGAGGTGAGATGGAAACAAAGTCAAAAGAAAGAGGAAATTAAGAAAATGTCCGGGATACTCAACATGAGCAAAAACATTCAAAAGCAAAACAGACAAACAAAGCAATTGTTTTCCTCTCCTTTTTTCTGTTTTCACGTTTCTTTTCCTTTTCTTTTTTCCCGGTTTTTACATTACTTTTCCTTTTCTTTTTTCCCGGTTTTCACATTACTTTTCTTTTCTCCCGGTTTTTACATTACTTTTCCTTTACTTTTTTCCCGGTTTTTACATTACTTTTCCTTTACTTTTTTCCCGGTTTTTACATTACTTTTCCTTTACTTTTTTCCCGGTTT
>JAQGBT010000620.1:0-46292 GCA_034698585.1 Disparrhopalites patrizii | reverse complement strand
CCGATCTGGGGAGAGGGAGGGGAGGGGGGAATAGCACCCAACAGTAGTTGAATTATTGCAGTAGCCAGTGAAAGGGTATGCTCCTACTGTGCCACGTAGACAACTATGCTGGCGTCTGTATACACACGCTCAACAATGTAACTATGTATACGTATGTACACACTTGCCTCCCTTTTGGAGCGTGGTTATCCACCTAAATACAATAATCCTTTCATCCCCGTCATGACCGGCGAGGGAAAGGTACATTACACCACCACACAAGGAAGTTCATTATGCTTACTATTATTATTATAAAACAAGGGGCAGAGGAAGACTCAAACTGATGAGTACACCAACGGCAACAAAGATTTACTGGTTGTGGAATTTTCTTTCTCTCTCTCTCTTTATTTCTTGGCGAAGGAGTTTTTGGCCAGGTCGTCTAGATAAAATATCTTTGGAAATGCTCCCGGAGCAATGTGCATCTAGTAGTCATAAAGAACCACATAAACAATACGCGAGCTGGGATATTTCTCTCTCTCTCTCTCTCTCTCTCTCCTTTCTGACTTTTACTTACTACCTCTGGTCATGCCTAAACATATTAAAATTATTATTATTATTCCTTTTTCCTATAATAGTGAAGCCCTAAAGTCATCCCTGGCTTCCCTTGTCCTTCTTTTCCCTTTCCCTGGCTTACGCCGGTTTACCACGAAAGGGACCTTATTACTACCAGCAGAACCTGTATATAGGTATACAAGAGAGAGAGAGAGAGAGAGAGAGAGAAAGGGGAGGAAAAAATAAACTCTTTTCGCTTATTATAATTCTCAAGAGCAACAAGTGCTTATGTGTTTCTCTTGATAATGGATGGATGGTGAAATGAAGTCAGTGTCCAGAAGCTACTTTTAGGGAGGACGGGAAAAATAAGGGCCATAAGAACTCACTGAGACCTCGAGAGAGAAAGAGAGGGAGAGAGAGAGAGACCGGGACAGAGATAAAGATACTGAACCACCTCAGAAATGATGATAATGATGATATGTTAAAAAAAGACTTCTCTCCACCAAAGATCCTTCTTTTCCTTTAAACAGAATTTTTTTTCTTCAACACTCTTATCTATCTCGTACATACATAAAAAGCTGGGGAGAAGAAGGAAATATGCAGTGATCCTTTCTTTTGGAGCAAGATCTCTCGCTCTCTCTCTCTGGGCTCATGTAGATGCAGCGAAAGGCAGGGAGTTAAGAAGTAGTAGTAGTAGCCAAACACCAAACAAGCGAAGTGTGGAATTGGTGAGGGGCAGGGGCGCTACCGATTTCGTGCATGTTGGGAACCGGTTTTTATTTCTCCAAAAAAATAGAGTTTTTCAGCCTTCCAGTCAATTATTGGACTGGATGAGAGAAGTGGATAAGGAAAGCCAGTGAGAGGGAGAGAGCGAGGAAGAGAGAGAGAGAGAGAGAGAGAGAGAGAGAGAGAGAGGAACGAGAAAAAAATGTAACAAGACAGATTATAAATATTCATAATACATTAGCATGCCAACTGATGCTCTTTTTCTACTGGATTTCACAGTCCATATACACTGTGAGAAAGATTATATATTATTACACCACAAACCACGACGACTACTACTGCCACCACAACAATGTACACAGAGAGCCCTTTGCATCACCTCAGTGGGATGAGGAGGAACATCTCACCCAATAAGTTATTAAATATGCAAGGCAAAAAAAAAGATGCTCTATTATTTCCTTGAAACAGGTAAGGATCTCTGTGAGAACCACGTCCACGTCCAATCTTTAACGTTAGTAACTCTTCCTTTACATATTTTCTGCCCTACCAACTAATCATATGATCGTATCTCCCCCCAAAAAACAGAGCCGTGTACTTATTCCACGCGTTCCTCTCCCAATTTTTTCCTTCCTCTCTGGCTTTTAATCTTGAAAGGAGATGGGCGATCCGCGTAAGGTACACCGATATATATTATGCAACCGGGGGCAAACAACCAGAATTATGGAACAATTCCAGAGATTATGTACCTACAGATACATCTGTATGTAGCTGAAAAATACGGCTTTCTCCCTGCCCTGTGAAGTGTATGGCATGCTCGTAATGGGAAGCTCTGAGTAGCTGGTTCAGGTGAACTATTCGTAATGGGCAAGGCCAGCATTTCATTGTCTGGGAAGGCTGACATGATATCCCACATTATTGGATCCTCCCTGATAAAAAAAAACCTACTGGAATTCTTCTCTGCACCTCTCCCTCTTAATAATGGGTCAATTAGACCACCACAATTGGATTCTCTAACCAAATAAATTATACATCCTTCCCCTCCTATCTTCCTCTCTACAGCTACACTCCTCTCTCTCTCTCTCTCTCTCTCTCTCTTCACACGTTTTCGCCCGTCTCCTGTCTCCGACATGGACAAGAAAAAAAAAAGAATCAAGTACATTTCTCCACATATTGATCCTGTCACACATAAATTTTTCCCAAACCTTCCGACTCTTATGGAATTTTTTGGGGCTCCTTCTCACACTTAACTACCAACACGTCCATCTACTGCCGGGGGAACTTGAGTGAACTATATATTTATTTAAAAAACCAGGAGCCAAGAAAAAAAGGGGGAAAGATCAGAGGTATGCAGGATGGTAAGACTCCTTAACGACCATGTTCTATGAACTCCTGTCAATGACACCAAAGGGGGGAAATGTCACATATGCGTCCAGGTAAAAAACGGAGATAACGAGGAGGAAAGGGCATGTATGAAGAGACATTTTTCTCAAGGATGGGAAGGATGAGAGAGTCGTCATAAGGCGGAGAGTCACAAAAAGGAGACACACACCGTGTTGAGAACGACAAAGGCGGAGCGGGAGAGAGATCAAACCATTAAAAATAGTCACGAAACATTTTGGAAATGATAAAAAAAAATGTAAGGACAAGCGGCTAGGGAAAGGGAAACCGAAAGCTGTGAACCCTTTGAGTCCTTAGCCACTCTCAGCCTGCCAATAACCACCTCATACCATTCACATTTAGCTCCTCATTTAGGTCAACACGCAGTCCAAGGGAAGATAGGCGCTGGAGAGAGAGAGACAGAGACAGAGAGAGAGAGAGAGAGAAAGGGAGGGAGAGTAAGAATGAGACCAGTTCCGTTCTTCCCATGTTATTTCGTTGAAAACAAGGGAAAGAGGGACGCATTAAAAAGCCAGGGATTCCATCATTCCATATAATAGTAATAAATGTTCACTTCCATATATTATTATGAAAGAAAAGAAAAAAATACTTTTTTAAATGCCGTGGTTTTTTTGAGAAGTGAGAAGAAATGCAATGCTAAAAGGTCCTGCCTTTATTCCCCGTTGATACACGTGAATTACATTAAGATGTACATACTCATATGTAACGTGGCACTGCTCCTTTCAAGATAAAACACCGTATCCCAGCTGTGATCCTTTCCTCTCCTTTCCTCTCTCTCACACTACTCTTTCTCTCTATTTCTCTCTCTATTTTTCTCTCTCTTTCTCTCTCTTTCTCTCTTGTCTCCCTCCTCGTTTTTCACACATTCACGGACGAGGATGGCAAAGGAAAGTGTGTGGTGAGGGAGAAAAGTGGCCAAATCCAGAGCATAAATTTAATAGATCCACGAAGAGGTCGGTGAGAGGGCTTGAGGAGCACCACACACGTTTTTGGGGGCCTCTCTATTATAGAGTGGAAGGGAAGAGAGAAAGAGAGAAAGAGGGATAAAAAAGACGAGTGCTCAGTCACTCACTCACTCAGCTGCCAACAAGTGCAAGTTAAGAAGGCTCATCGTCAGCCAATATCTACCGGTCAATCTTCCCCGACTTTCTCTCTCTCTCTCTCTCTCTCTGACTCCCTCTCCGTATGTATACTTCTCTATACTCAACTTCTTAATACCTGTACCTTCCAGGCTTTTTTATGCCCATCCAAGAAAGTAAGAACTTATATGTACGGAGTCCTTTGTGAAATTGAAGCAATTTACTGTTAAGCGGGGACCCTGGAAAAACAAGTCTTTTTCCCTGTAAAAAAAAAGGAACCCTGTCAAGCTGCATACTGATCCAACTTCTTTTGTCTTATAGCTTTCATGGTTTATGGTTTTAAAAACTCTTTTCTCTCTCTGTTCCCAAAAAATCATAAAATGCGGAGGGATCTTATAATTGAAACTGAAAATAGAAGAAAAACACCTTTTATTCCTCTGAACGCACGTAGCGTTTTTTTTTTAAGGAGCAAAACAACTTTCGCCTCGTCCTTCCAATTACAACAAATGGTCAAGTTTTTACGCTCTGCACATGTCACACTCATATGTTTTTTTTTTTTTTTGCTAAAGTCTAGTTTTTTTCGCAACGAAATCCTTTTTGGAAACTCCTTATCATTTGAGGTTCCATTTCCGATAATTTTCTGTACTTTTCCATATCCGCTTTATCCAGCTTTTGTATGTATGTCTGGGACATTTGTTTCAATTGCTACCACTAATTATTTAGGCTCCTTATGCACATGTACCTGGCCCATGGCCCCCGCGCGCTCATTTCATATTCTCAGAAGAAAGAGTAATCCATCAAGTTTAATTGTGTAATAATAAAGAGAGCATAAGACGCAGTTTCAAAGATTCATGATTAAGTCATGGGCGTTATTCGTACAAACGGCATTTAAAAAAAAATTCTTAATAATCCACTTGCTTCTGAAACACGTTTATGGCAGTGAAGGGAAGACAAGAAAAAAAAAGGACAGCACATGTTTCTTTTTCGTGGGAGAAGCTTGTCAGTTGGAGGGAGCGGTTCAAGTCTCCTTTGGCCAGCAAAATGGCATGGTATTGTTCCATACCAACCAAAAAGTCTGTGAATTACTTTTTCACTCAAAGCATATGCGCATTTAAAAAAAAACAATTTCAGATCACATGAATAATTGTGGTAGTAGGCTCCAATCCTTCTACAAAGACAGTCTTTGTCCATCTCTCAAGAGTTAACCTTACATCTGTAGTGGGCAAGGCTAGGGCTAAATCTCACATACTTTCATTTATTTAAACCAAACATTAGATAAGCAAACCCAACAAATACAAAAGTATGTTTGGGAACATTTGTTCCCTTAATGATCCCACTACCTATAAATAGTCAACAAATCATGTTCAATGTGTAGCTGCAAATACAGTACAAGTCCTCATGAATGGATCCGAGATCTAGGGAGCGAGACACCGAGCGAGAGACAGAGAGAGAGCGAGACAAAAAAGTGATTGGGAGATAGAAAATGGAAAACAAGGGAAAATACGACAGAGAAAGAAATGAAGGGAATATGGAGAGGGAAAGGACAGGGATACGGAAAGCGAAAGGGAAACGAGAGAGAGAGAGAGACGACGACGAGAAGAAGAGAAAAATGGGAGCGCTATTGCAATGAAAAAGGAAGAGAGAAAGCGACCAGAGAGAAACAAGAGGAAGACGTAGGAGAAAGACAATATTGATTCAAGGAGCGCGTGAGAGCCGGAGAGAGAGAGAGAGAGCCA
The DNA here is from genome assembly GCA_034698585.1 of Disparrhopalites patrizii. Taxonomy (NCBI): domain Eukaryota; kingdom Metazoa; phylum Arthropoda; class Collembola; order Symphypleona; family Sminthuridae; genus Disparrhopalites; species Disparrhopalites patrizii. The sequence continues at coordinate 40,822 of JAQGBT010000620.1, read as the reverse complement.
GAGAGAGAGACAGAGAGAGACAGAGAGAGAGAGAGAGAGAGAGAGAGAGAGAGATAGAGAGAGTGAGTGAGTGAGGGAGACCTGTTGAGTGAATGTATGAAAGGGTTGAAAAAAAAGCTACTACTTTTACTACCTATTACTCAAAAAAGGTCCCTTAAAGAGTTAAGCCCGCCAAGAGAAGGACTCCCTGCTGACTCTAAGGTGATCCGATACAAAGATCAAGTGTAGAGATAGTCAATGTATATACACACTTTACTCTTTGGATTACATTTCCGGCTCACACACAAACACATTAAAGAAACATGAGGGAAGTGCTCCGCACACAAATGGTATGAAATTATTAGAGCCATATGCACCACCTTGGTACGAGGCTAAAAGAGAGGCATTAAAAGTCGTAGAGAGCGTGAGTATACTTGAGTGACTGAGAGAGAGAGACAGAGAGAGAGAGAGAGAGAGAGAGAGAGAGCGCTCATGGGATGTGAAATTGGTGGTGGGATGATGAGAATGATCTGACTATGAGCTGATGAATGAGCTGAGGAGTCATTATTGTATGGGTATCTATGGAATATCGATTCTGATCTCCCGCTGATCACTCCTTAGGACCACCCAAAAGAGTACACATAGGAGAACAAGTTGAGAAAGGACGCCTCCGCACACTATTTACTCCCAAAGAAAAACACATGTGGAATACTAAAAAGAAAAGTCCTATGTCTGTCACCATATGTATTATACACAGTTAATGGACACCATCAGTATGCACACCATCAGCCATATAGAAGGTAAAAGGGGGGAAAAGGAGAAGAATAAAAAATGGGAGAGATCGTGTAACACATACGTGGCTGTTAAGAAGACAAGTTCACATGGAAAAGACGCATGTGACGTACAATTAGATGGTAGGTGGAAAAGGAGAAGCAATTTATAAATCCACAAGACATAACCACAAAAATATATACTTCTCCAATCAAATCAACTGCCCACTAACTTTTACTGCCTCCCAGTACATAACTCGTCTGCACATGAATATCATTACGAGAGAGAAAAAAACAAGAACAGCACACCTCTTCCATTTAGTAAAGCACCATTTGGGAGAATAGGCACATCAAAAGACCTTTTGATAAATTGCATGAGTCCCCCAAAAAAATCCTATTACCACCAAACTCTTAGATATCTGTAGATGATGTAGTGCGCAACAGGTTGGAGAAGAGCTCATCTCCTCACCTCTCCTCTTTTACTCTCTCCCATCCACTCTTTCCCAGTCTCCATTCTCATTTCTACTTATGTCACTAGCCATAATTGATTCCTCTATATATATTCACATGACCTAATATTGTGTTTTTATTCCACTTTTCAAATGTTCATGCTGAAACCATAAGTTTCCAATTCTCCCTCTCTCTTTTTCTCTCTCCCTTGAAGGCTCTCCCAAAGTAAAAAAAAACTGATTGGAAAACACCCACGCTTCCTCTTTCTTCCCATGTGGTCGAACGACAAAAGAGGTTGCTAATGAATTTTTCCCCCCTTCAAAAACTGTATCAACCTAGAGCGAGGTCTATAAATTATTTTTCGGTAATAACAATTAATTCCCAATCCTCAAAATGGTAATGCATGTTTTTACACTCACAATGAGAGCACTCTCATTGTCAGTGGTAAAAACAGTCTCTTTGCATTTTTTCAATCATATTTGCAAATACTTTTTTTTCGCATTTTATTTGTCGCATTTTATTGTCGAAATTTAGGATTGCCGAATTATTTCAAAGGGCGAGGAATGATGTAGAGAATAGATCTATTTGCATTAGAAGAACTACGGAGCAAATGGAAGAGGGAGATGAAAATATTTGAGATTTCCGTGCTCACCTGTGTGTAAGAAGAGATGATTCTTCAAGTTGGTGTGCTTGGAGAAACCCCTTTTGCAGACGGGACATCGGAAGGGCCAAGTGCCGGAGTGGACGTACCCGTGACTCTTGAGGTCTCCTGGAGTCGGGAAGGATTTACCACAGACGTCACATTTATGAGGCTTCTCCTGCCAAGCAACAAATAAAACATGTCAAATCATTACATTTCAAAATAGAAATATCGTCATCACCTCGGGATTTAAGTAAATCGTGAAAACTATCACGTTCACTTTGGTTTAGCATTCATGCTGGAGACATACGACCTTGAACGAATTGTTGCTGATCAGATGGGAAGATATGTGAAGATATGACCAAGTTTACGGAAGAAGAAATTATGGGAGAAAATAGCAGCTTTAGGATGACGGCGTGAAAAATGCCAAAACTGATTGTCTCCGTTTTTGCGTAGGAGAAAGTACTTTCTCTGAAAGCCTCCTCTTTGAATATGTTCCATTCGGACAAATGTCAGCTTAAAGAGGACCCAAATGGCTTGCTAGGTAAAAGGAGAAATTGAGTAAAGATGGATAAAGGATGGACTTTTTTTTATAATATAGACTCATAAGTCTATAGACAGTGATGGACACGCTGGAAAAGAGGAGGTATAGAATTTTTAAGAAAATTACTTTCCGTGTGCTATTAAATCCTATTTGATTCAGCTAAAGAGAACCAGAATCCTTCCCAACCAATACTGTGTTTAATAATAATAATAATGGAGAAAAATAGTTACGGATCACAATTCCTCCTGAATCTTAATAATAGTTAAAAAAAGTGCATACCAAGGAGTAGCTATAGTAGTCAGAGGAGAGGAAAAAAACGAGGGAGATCACTTGTAGGATTTGATAGATACAGGCAGTGGTAGAAAAACCAGGAAAAAATAGATAAAATTGATTGTTTCTCCCAGCCTCAAGGTAAATAACAAGAGTTTCTTTTTTTATATGACTAATAACTACCAAAGAACACAATGGGGCTGGGAATAAATAGTCCCCTCTCCTCCACCAAATATCTTTCCTTCGTCTTTCCTTCTCAAAAACTTGAGTCGAATTTTTTCTCTGTAGAAAACGGAAAATTTCCCCCTTCATCTCGGACCAGTATAAACGCATAAATATTAATGAATTGAAATTAGGCAAATTACCACGTAATTTTTTACTATTATATACGTGTGTGTACAAAAAAAAAACAACTACTGGCTACCAGTTCTACCCAGTAATGAATGTATGCGTGTGAGCATTTGATTTTGAATTGTGCATTATTATTAAAGCCACAAGAGAGGGAGAGAGAGAGAGAGTGAGAAAGAAAGAAGAGAAGGAGATTATATGCGCTATAGGATAAGATTAAAAAATCCGGAATTTATTCTCGTATGCACACCAAAAGGTATACGCATCCTCCTCCTCCGCCCTGAACTTTTCCCTTTACATACAAAATAATATCTTCCTTTCACTCCCTCTCATTACACGTTCATGAAGGGTAGGCAAGTCCTGTGAAACGAATGAGAGAGAGAAAGAGAGAGAGAGCGAGAGAGAGAGAGAGAGAGAAAAGGCCGAGCTATTTCTTTGTCAGTCATCATGTAGTAGAGTAAATGTATGTAGTTCAAGATGAAGAAGAAGATGATGATGAGCTGTCAATATAAAGCATATAATAGAGAATAGATTGGAACAGAAAGTTGGATTTGGTGGGAGAACCCAGCGGCGATGCTGGATTTGCGACCAAACACATCTCTCTCCCTCTGACTTTTTCTAAATCTTTCCTCCTCATATAAATATCACCTTTAATTCTAAACCACAACCGCTACTGATCCCAGAGAGTGCCAGAAGAGAGAAAGAGAAGGAAAAAAACCAGAACCAGAAAGTGCGTTGTACCAACAATCATAATAATAAAAAAAAGGAGAATAATAGTGGATTAGAAGAGTTGGAGATAACTTCCCTCCGTCAAACGAATGTGTCAGTGCTCAGGGAATGGTTATTATTGTTATTATCGAGGGAAAGCAGAAAGCACACACTCGTTCTCAGAGAGCCCCCTGCCCTTTGTCCGACGGGGATGAGCACTGATGGCTATTATAAGGAGCAGTCACAATTAAATGCCCTACAATCCAAACTCACTCACACCATTTTGTCCTCACCATTTACACTCAATGAATGAAACTATCATCTTCCAAACCACATTCATATTTAGGATTTAACCAGTTTTAATTCTGAAATTGTCCCCACTTTCCCTTCCCAATCTCTTCCTCTTCCACTCAATTCCCTCTCCTTCCATTTATTCCCAATGGAAACTCGCCATTCCAATTCTCTTGAATGTCTTAACGCCTTTTTCGCAGCTTCTCACTTCATTCATTTGCCGGCCTATGCCCACAATTGAGTCCTTGGCGATACTCATTCTCAAAATATCCTCCTAACCAACAAAAGTGTAACTCCCGTCAATATAATTTAGTCAAATCATAAACTGGGATTTTTTTTAGACTTCCTCAAACCTATACAACTTTGGAAAGTAACGAGAAAATAGCTACTTGGTGGATGGGGAAAAAAAAGTGGAAGTGGGATTATTAACAGTATGAAAAATTTATGACAAGGGGGAAATTCATGTAAATATACGTGTACACGCACAATGTAATCCCAAGACAGATGCAGGGAGGAACAAAAAAAGTTCGGAGGGAAACAGGTACAAGTCACACTTTTTCAAAAAAAAAAAAAGTATCTATGTAAAAGAGAATGTGAAAATGTGAGGAGAAGGTCTTCTTGAAACAGGTATTAGAGAGTGGATGAGTAAAAAGGAGTTAAAATATTAATAATACAAGGAGAAGGAGGAGGAGAGGAGAGAGAGGAATGGGATGATGATGTGAGCCGTAGAGCTTGAAACCGGGCGAAAGAGCTTTAAACTTGGAAGGTAGTGAGAGGGAGAATCCCAAGAAACAGAAGTTACATAAGGTACATGGAAGATGCGGGTCGGGCGGTCCAAAACCACAATAAGATACAATTAAATTGGCCTAATTGTGGATGCAACTCGCGTTTTGGGACGGCTCTTAATTGGGGCTCTCTATCTATCTTTTTTCATCATTTTCCTCCCTGTCTCTCTCTCTCTCTCTCTCTCTCTCCTTGTTATGCTTCACTTTTCTCCCATCATGCATATACACACATAAAAAACTCTGCCCCGTTCATGCATCAGTCTATTCAGACCATTTCCAACACGGTCGAGGCTCTTATATATGCAAGAAGAGTGAGAGAGTGAGTGCGAGAGAGAGAGAGAGAGAGACAGAGAGACAGTGAGAGGGAGAGAGTAAGAGGAGTAAGGAAGGAGCGAGTAAAGTGGTAGTGAACAAGAAGAGTAAGAAGCTTACACAGTGTCTTGGAAGAGACGTGAAAGGGAAGGTAAAGGGATATGTAAAGGCCGGTAATAAGAACATCCAGTTCAATTTTGGACTCCCTTCCCACTGTCCTACATATGTACACACACACACACACACACACACACACACATGGACATAGGAAGATGCACGTCCGGAGAAGAAAAAAAAATTGGGAGTTATAAGGGAAAAAACAGTTGGAAGGTTCCTTAAGTAACTACTGACTTTACTCACGACATTATGCTCACTCTCCGGCGGTACTTGCTACCGGCTATAAAATAACACTCCACATGTTTCAACCCTTCAGAGAGAGAAAGAGAGAGAGAGAGAGAGAGAGAGAGAGAGAGAGAGTGAGGGAGAGAGAGACGGAGAGAGAGACAGAGAGAGAGAAAAGACCTAAGCACACGTAGTCCTTCTTCCTGCTCCCTCAAAAACGTCCTTCGTGGACTCGATAGATAATGTATCGTACATATTTTTATACACGTGGGGAAATAATAAGGAGAGAGAGAGAGCGAGAGAGAGCGAGAGAGAGAGAAACTTTAACCTCCTGTCTCTTTTTTCTTGACTTGAGCTGCTTTTAAAAACTCGGGTTTTGTCACGGAAACCGACACATTTCCCAGCCCTTATTTGGAGTAGGCACTTGACAATTACGAATTACCGTCGTCCACCGCACATCACTGTCTCTCTCTCTCTCCCTCTCTTGTGGGTCAAATAAGTCTTCCAATAATTTTTTTAAGGAGCCTCTTAAAGCATTTTAGGAATACCCTTTCGATTTCTCAGACGAATTCTCGGCGAGGGACGGAGAATTCCCTTAAAACTTTAGGATTAATTGTCACAGGACTTGTCCAAATGCGAGAAAGGGAGAGAGAGAGAGAGAGACAGAGAGAGAAAGGGAGGCGGCGATAAAGGAGTAAGGAATCATAACTTTTTTTTATTGCCGTCATAGAAAGTAGAGCTCGCGTGTGGACTTTGTTCCTCTGCCAGCCACTTCATACGTTTCTGCCGGAAGAACTAAAAGACCCACAGGACACATGGATCTGAAGGGGATAAATGAGTTTCTCCCAAAACCATTTTTATCATACAATAAAGGCACCTGGATTAGCATGAGAAAATGAGAATCCAACAATGAGTCTTTGCCGGCCATTTAGCCATTTTGTCAATCCCTTTGCTCTTTCCCCGCATTTTACCCCGACTTGCTTGACTTTTTGGTTGTCCCACATGTTATGGGGATTCCAGGATGGGAAAAGCCCAAAAACTGTCTTGAACGACTTTAATGAGATATCAATCACTGGGGAGAGAAAATTCCAAAAAGGAGATTTCCCCCGATATTTATACCCTCAACTTTTTTTTCTTTACATTCACATGATTTTTTTTCTTTCCCTTTTTTTTCATAATGCACCTAAAGAGATGGATAGGGCCGGCTACTTGTCCTCTATCAACTAGCACAACCACTTTGGAAAGGAACCATGAGAACCGAAAAATAATGAGATGTTTACTTTTTTTTTCTTTTGAAAAAAAAAAGACGTGACAATCTGTGTGGACAGCATAAAACCTGATTTTGAAAAATGTCCCTTGCATTCAGGAATTGTGGAATAATGGTAGCTGTTGGGAGTATAGAGAAAGGGCATTAAAAACACATAAGGACCAGGGAAAGTCTGATCATTCCTTGGAGGAGACGACGATGGAGGAGGAGAAGAAGAACAAGAAGTAGGAAGACAAATTCCATCTCATTTATTTATCCCCAAGAGATATGGATACCTCGGAGGTACACAGACGTTTCTTGAGTACATTCAATCCTCCAGCCTTTCACTTCGTAAATGGAGCAACGGAGAGAAACAGAAGGAATGGACCGGAGGAGAAGTTATAATCTAATTGTAAGGCTCCAACAGTGAGTTTTACCAATATGGATAATTACTTGCACAAACTCGGAGGGACTCACCGTGGTGAAGGAAAGAGATTTATACAAAGAGAGAGAGAGACAGAGAGAGAGACTCTGTGAGAGATGAGAGTAGGTGATATACGTCCGCATGAAGCCAAGGAAGGCACACATTGTGGGTCTGGATAATAAAAAAAAAGTGCCGATGGGGCAAGTGAAAACATTGATTCGCACATACCATAATAAAATACCACATAAAGTTCCTCTCTCAAAGGGTTGATGCAAGTGGAGAGAAAATCATCTCCACAGATATTATGCAGTAGTCACAAGAAGACGCCCTCCAAGAATTTATAATCCAGAGCACATCAACGTTTCCAATCTCGCTCTTTCTCTCATTCTCCCAGTATCTCTCGCTCCTTCTCTCTCACACACTCTCTCTCCTTCTCTCTCGCTCCTTGTGTCTCTCTCTCATTTCCTCGCTCATTCCTCGGCCTCTCGTGCGTGTAATATTATTGTCAAAATGTAATGAAGCATCAAAGTATTTCCCTGCAATGTGCACACACCTCCTCTAGGCTTTTAACTAGTCCCAACTTCATTCCAATCCACACTTGTAGATTATATATTATTATTATTTTTCCTCCCGTAAAAATCTCCCTCTCTCTCCCTTTCTCTCTTTCCCGTCTAAGATTTTTGTAGACAAAAAAAAAAAAGTTTTGAAAAGTGTTTAAAAAATGGGAAAAAAAGGCTTCTGCTTCGTGCACATCCGCTGGACATTCTGCTCCACTGGGATCCAACTCAGATCAATTCCTTACTACCAACGGGTATGATCTCCCACAGCTCAACACTCCACACACAGCTTCTTCTCCTCACCTCCGCAGTTTTTTGGGGGTTTCGTCAAACAACAAAAAAATCTGATTATATTAACTATGTACACAGGGATTGTCCAAAAAAAACATTGATACTGGGTTAATATGTAAGGGCGCTTTTGGATATGAAAAAACACCGGTATTTCTAGGGAAAAGGGAAGGGGAAAACAAGGAGAAAATGAAGAGAGGGGAGACATGAGAAATATTATTATAAGAAGCTCTATAAAAGTAGTTTTCTCTCTTTCTCTTTCTCTCTCTCTCTCGAGCGTGTGTAAGATGAGTAAAAGAAGTAAACTGTATAAACTAGTAACTCTGCTGACGGCGAAAGGCACTCTCTTTGAATTATCATAGGGGGAAATGAAGAGAAAAATGAAGAGAAAAAGAAGTGAGAGAGATTTTTAGAAGCTCTTCTCTGGACATGAATAGAATCTGATGTGTGTATACAGAGATGAGATGCAATAACAACGTGGGCTAAAGTTCCAGTTAGTTATGGTTATGGAAAGTTCTTTTTCATTGTTTTCTTTTTTTCTCTTTTTTTTGAGTGAAAAAAGTGAAGTAGTATGAAAGTCGGAGTTATTTCCCATAGATGTGTCCAGTGAAGAGGATCTTCTTCTCCCTTAGATCATGTTCAGTCCCTAAAGGGCATGGGCAGTTGGAGCAGGGAAATTTTATTAACAGGAGTTCTCTAAATGTTTTTCTCTCTCTCACTCACTCACCCAGTCCCTTTTTATACGCAAGTGCTCCTTCTTTTTGAAACAATGAGTGCGTGGACTGACAGGGAAAGGAAGAAGAGTGAAGAGCACGTTTCACTCTCTCTCTCTCTCTCTCTCTCTGCCCTCTCTCCAAGGGGAAATATGTAAGGAAGGATGGACAAGTGAAAAATATGAGAGGATTTCAAAAGTGAGGGCGAGGGAATACTTTTTTTTTGGTTTCTTTTCAAGAAATTTTTTTATATACTAAATATCAATAAACGCAACGTGCCACAAGTTGAAGTCCCTTCTTGTTCTTCCTTTCCTTTCTCTATGGTGTCCAGAAGAAAAGTTTTACAACTACCACATGGTTAAAGGAAATAATAGAAAATATATAAAACTACTTTTTTATGATATACCTACAAATAAAGTTGCACCGGAAAATAAGGGAGTATCAACTTGTTGGTAATAAAGAAGCCCTTATGGTCTGGTTCACTCTCTCTCACTTCTTGTCTCTCTCTCTCTCTCTCTCTCTCTCTCTCTCGCTGTCTCTCCCCCTCTCGCACACACATTTTCTTAAAGGCTGGCATTTCGTTTCGGGGTGATCTATTTTGTATGCTTGTGGGTGATCACTGAGACTAGCGAGGATCGAGTAGAGTCCAGGAAAAAACTGGTTAGAAATGCACGACCAGTAGCATTTGCAGTCAAAAACTAGATCTTATAAAGGTAACAGATGGAAGATTCGTTTGGATCGTTGTTTTTTTTCTCCTTCTTGGCTATGTATTCTCTTTTTCTATGCCTTTTCTCTCTCTCCTTCTTGCGCCTTAGCCCTCTCTCAGTTTTTGATGGATTATTAACTTACCGGTTTTTCTCTCATTTTTTCACCCCTAGGCTTTGATTCTTATCTCCCTGAAACATCGGAAAAGAAAGAGAGAGAGAGAGAGAGAGAGAAGCTACTTACGTATGTAGAGGAGTACCTGGTAAAATGAAGACTATATGCGTGTTATTATTATTATATTCTTTGCCGAAGGAACCACAAATGACGAGTAGTTGGTCGTGTGGTAGTAGGATAGAAGTTGTTATTTAACAACAACAAAAACCATATGTACCTCTTGGAATGGAACACAATAAGAGCGTAAAAACTGCAGGACAAACAACTAGTCTCTCCGGTGCAACTCGTCTCTCTCTCTCTGAAAAAAAACTTAACTCCCCGACTGACTAAATAATATCCCTTCCAATGTACACACTTGTATATCTTATACCTACATCTCACCCTATACATATTACACACATTTCCCGCATCCTTTGGGGTGGACGCAAAAATTCGCTGGTACGAGAGAGAACAGAATAAGAGATAGAGAGAGGGAAAAAAACCTATCTCGATGAACATAAGACCATACGATATTAAGGTGAAGAAGAAGAAGAAGAAGAAGAAGAAGAAGGAGCAGGGGGAAGCTATAGAAACTGGATAGTCTCTTATTATTATTACGTATATGTAAACGTTGGATTTTTTGGTGGAAAAAAAAGGTTAAGACAACTTGTGTCATGTCTGCATATGTGCAGCACGTAGAGGAAGACTAGTATCACACACAACCTTTTCCTCAGAGATCGTTATTGCTCTGCCATGCAAACAAATGAGGGAGGAAAAAAAACTACTATCAGACAAATCCTGTATAGTCTTCTTCTTCTTCATCATCATCATCATCGTGATGAACGTCAACATTGAAAAATCTACTAGTCATGTAGCCATATCGTCGGAGGGATAAAACCCGTAGTATGAACGGCACCATCATCATCATCATCATCGTCGTCTCCATGCTTAGGAGTGAGGAAATGGAGATTCCCTTCTGTCCCATCACCGTCCTCTGAAGGACCTCCTTATTTTGTCTCCCCAGAGGAACTAATTAGGGAAGTGTCCATGCATGAAGGAGACGGTGGAAATTGCGGTTGGATGAAGACGAGGGAGTTAACACACCCCTGACATGTCAACGATGTGATAATTCCTGGAAAGCTAATGCTTTTATGGGGGGTAACACCGCAGGGATTCACATTATGTGAGAGGCAGAGGAGATGAGACCCAAAAGGGCCGCCTCACTTCACCCCCTCCCCCCCAAAAGTGCCTAAATGTAAACAGGGGCTCGTGTCCAAACAAAGGAATGACATTGAATTTTTCCTTCCCCTCCATGTCCATATGTATAGAGGAGGGGAGGACTCCAACGAGATAATTTGGGTAGTATATGCTCCCTCAGCAATAAGCCGTTTTGTGGCTTCACACAAAAGACGGCTGCTGAGAGCAATTTCCCGTGAAATGGAGTAACAAAAGAGGGTTTATAATCAACATACAGCCCAGATTCCCCTCCTTTACATCCTCCGTAATGGAGTGGAAGGCGGGGAGGAGCTTTTTTTTTCTTCCCTTTAGTCATCTTTTGTTGTAATAATAGAGACATCCCCTGAAATCAGAAGGACGGTGTGGCACGTGGACAAAAGTGCCATGACGAAGGGGAAAGAGAAGAAGAGGAGGAGGAGAGGATAATAAAAGAATATAGTATTGTCGGGGGACTTACTTTGACGTGGGTCATGCGGTGATAGTAGAGATTGGAAGATGCGGTAAATCGTTTCCCACACGTGGGACACTCATGGGGCTTCTCCCCGGAATGAATCCGTCGATGAGTATTGAGGGACGAGGACGTGCTGAACCCTTTCCCGCAAACGTCGCACTCGTGCGGCTTTTCCCCTGTAATTCAAAGACAATCATGGGTGAGATTAAGCCTCCATCAAATCACTCACTAAATGGCATGGTGTGGCAAATAATCCAGGGAATTAGAGCCGTTTAAAAGGACAAGACAAATTTAAATCAGGGCTATTATTAATAGTCACCACAAGGCAGGGAGGACAATGGACATATGTACGCTTCACACTCACCGTGGGCACCCTTACTAATCAAACACTTTCACAGTTGAAGTAATTTTTTTCACCAGCCCCAGCACGGGCATAATAGGGAGAGGATCAAAAGGGAAGGAGTTGAGAAAAAAGGGACTCATTACACCTTATAAAGGGACAGACAGAGAAACTGTTTTTGTCTCAACAATGACCACGTGTCCGGCAGTAAGACTCAAGAAATCCATACACTTTTAACTTTTGAAAGGACCAAGCAAACAGATTTTTTTAGGGCTCTGCTAATGATCACGATGAGAGTACAAATAAAAAAAACTTTTTTTTTGGAGGGGTAAAGGAAAAAAATAGGTTTCAACGCTCCTGCTTATTTACACGGACTCTTTTACAGAGATGGACGGAGATAACAAAATAATTAATCATGTGAAGCTGAGAGTTCACCTCGGGGGCCTGTCCTTTCTCTCTCTCTCTCTCTCTCTCTCATTGATACTTATGGTTAGTGTATTTTTTTTCTTCTTCTTCATGCTCGACAGTAAAACAAAGGGAGTTTCATAGGAAGCCAAGTGTGTATTTTAAGGTGTTGTTTAAAATAATGAAAAAAAAACATACCTGTATGAGTTCGCATGTGTCGTTTCAACAACGAGGGTCGATCGAAGGCTTTGGCACAGACGCTGCAAGGCAGTAGAGATCTGGATCTCTTTGTGGACTTGACGGAGGGAGCTAAGATTGGCGGTGAAATGGAACACTCGTCAGACTCTCCATCCGAACTATTTGGCTGGTGTTGGACCATGGAAGAAGGGAAAAAAAGAGAGAAAAATCTATTAATGGGAGCAACAGGTGTTTGGACCCTCCGAATCACATGACGTTCGTCTCTCTCAAGCTTCCCTCGACAACCCTCTTTCATCCTTTCAACATCAGTTCCACTTGCTTACGTAATAGCCATTACATCTCCCTTTAGTTATGCTTGTTGAACTCCTGAACCTTCTTCTTCCCAACAATATTGTTCATAAAAGGGACGAGCCCTTCTCCACACATTCTACCTTTGCCTAATTCTACTTTCCCTCGGGTTTCCAACAAAAAAAAAAGATTTTCAAATTCAATATCGCGCGTCAACATGCAAGCTCCTCATCCTTCTTCATAATCCCTTCCAGTAATAAATGGCCCATTTCCCCCGCTTCCTTCCTCACTACGGAGAAGGTGTAAAGGAGATACTTGAGTGGGGCTTTCCCCCTCATCCCCTCATCCCCTCATCCCTAGCCCTACCCCTTACGTCCCTTGGTAAACAGTCCTCTTGGAGGCCTTTCATGATGATGTATTGGCTGAGAAATCAAGATAAAGATTTTAAATACCCCAACGTGGGCTTTTTAAGGGTTGATTAGACGGAACTACCACCATGTCCAGAAAGTTACTCTCATATTAACTTCGACATGGCTGACCTTTGTGTGTATCTTTCTCCTCACTCCCTCTCTATAATGCTCCTTACGGGGCATTATAGCTACACACAGGTGTATAATACCGACTTCAATTGCCCAAAAGCCTCTGCGTGCGTGTGTTCTTACCCAGATTCTCTCTCTCTCTCTCTCTCTCTCTCTGGTTTTTGTGGATCTGGTTCTTTAATGTGAGAGGGAAGAAGATGCTCTGATTGAAGAATTTGTTTAAATTCTCCCTTCATAAGCTCCAAATGGCTACCATCAAAAAAAAAAAAGGGAGAAATAAAAAAATGTGTAAAAATGTTAATATTTCTCAGACACGATAATTTTCATACAGTTTAAGAGAATTATGCGTAAATAATAATCAACAGGTTGGAGTTGGAATGGTGTCCATCTGCTCCGGTTGTACCTCCACAATTCGAGGGAGAGAGAGAGACGAGGGAGAGATGGGATGGACTCGTATTATATAGACAAGGAAAGGGGTAAAATAATAAAGATTTTCAAGGTTTTCATTTATTGTGGAAAAAAAAGATGGGGAAAAAAACAAAGTCCATGGCATTAGTAATAATGATCAGTTTTTTCTGAAGAAGATTAGCACGTTGACGGAGGAACTGACAAATACAATGACGATTTGACTCAAGCAAGTGCACGATTTAATCAAGGGATTTTAGGAGTCGAAAAAAAACCTGTTTCTCCCCCCAAAGAAACTTTGAGAAAGCATGGCAGTCAATAAAACGGTCCATCGCGGGCTTAATTACAAGTTAATTCATCAACAGCCAACTTTTAATGTGGCTTTAGAGTCTTTTAGTGCTTATTTCACTGTAATTTACCTTTTATTTCCCCTCTTTGTTTTCTCAATCAATGAACCTATAGGGAAATCGATTTTTTTGAATAATAAAAAAAGGGTATATTTTCCTGTACTTCAACGGTGCTTGCACCTGCCTATTTCCCTAAAAGTTTAATTCCTACTTGACAATGGGAAGCTTGTGATCAAATGATGGAGCCAAAGAGCGGAATTGCAGGAATGTTTGTAAACCTTGAAGGATCTCAGAAAGAGGGCTTACAGACAGAATGACAGGGGCAATTTCTTTTTGGAAAACACCCTTTTTGCAGAGATGAACTCATTGATTTTGCATGCCCAAGAAATTGTTCATTTTCAATATTTCAAGCTCCATGAACATGACAAAAGAAATTTGCAACAATGGCATATTTTTTTTTTTGTAAATCTGATTTTGAGAAAGTCAATAAAAGATTTATGAGTTATGTTCACGCCTTGGACAAAGTAGAGAGAACCGGGCAGGGAGGCGTGAGAAACATGTTCTCGAAAGGTATTTTTGGACTCGAAAACGAAATGTAAATACAGTTATTAATAATTTGTTGTGTTTAATGTCCTTTTTTATGACTTTGTAAAGATTTCTCTATTTATCTCAATGTATTTGACTCTTTTTGAAAGATGGAAAATGGCCTTATCTCATGAAGACCCCAATATTTCAGTGTATTATGTAAATCATCATGCATATTCACAACTTCCACTGTCAATGAGCACGCAGAGAACTTCCATAAATCTTGCCTAGTTTAGTGGACCTCATGGGATTTTGAAGAAAAAATTAATCTCTCAACATTAACATCACAATGGTTTAAATAGGGTAGTGAGCAAGTGTGTTGGTAAATGAAAAGACCAAAGGAGGGCTATTTAAGTAATGGAGTCAAAAGAAGAGAAAAAAAAGGAAGATATGGAACAAATTTTCACTTTCATCTCAACGAGAAAAAATCCAATGTCAATTACACGTCAAAAGCTATTTACTTTGTTTTCTATCTCAGGGAAAATCTCTTGCTCAAAGTAGAAATGGTGGTACATCCTAAAAAGGACTATGCATGCGATATGCCTTCTGTCCTACGGTTATTCTTCTACAAGGAATCACCTTAGACGTCATTTATAAACTATTTTTACGTCTTCAAAAATATGTACAGGAAGGCATGAGCATCATATGAGAGCAAGTGCGGGTGTCTTTCACTCCAATAAAAATTAGAGGCTTATGAAAAAAGGCGTTATACTATGTATAATCTCTTTTGCTACCAAAACGACGTTCACACACCCCCCAAAAAAATAAAATCCTTTTTTTTAATACTTGGCACAGTCGTACACATGAGAACGGTATGAAGAAAAAGTGTATTTAAAAAAAAGGTTTATGACTGTACTATAAAATGTGACCCTGAAAAAAAAACCTGAGATTTTTTGGTAGGGAAAAAGTGTGATATGTCTCTTTCTTACCACTTTATGAAATAAGGACGTGGACAGATCAAGGGGTACTTCCACCATTAAAGCTCTCATGGTTTGCTCGAAGATGGCCTCCTTCAGAGCTTTGGCAAGGCTGACGGGGGGCTCGGGTGAGAAGACGACCAACTCCTCCCATGACTCCAGAGGCCTCCGGACCTCGTACACCACCTGACCTCCGGGGAGGACCAACTCCATGAGATTGACATCGGGGGTGAGGTCATGTCTTTGTCTCAAGAATCGGACCCAACTCGCCGCCCGGAAGCCACCCCAATAGTAGTAGCGGTCACTTCGGCCCCGGTCCAGGAGGGCCGGACTCAGCTTGTCATCCGTTCGGAGGGTCCCTTGGAAGGGGGAGAAGCGGAAGCCGCGGGGAACCGTCTGATTCGAGACGACTTGCAGGCAGCCGTCCGGGGTCAGTTGCAGGGACAGCTGTTCCGGGATCAACACAAACGTCTCCATGTTGTCCCACGGAGTCTCCAGAATCCTTCGGACGTTTAACAGTTTCTTTCTCATTCGCACTGCTTTCTTTGCAATCCTAATTGGACCTTCTCTTCCCAAAAATAAATAAGAGTCCTCTTCCCTTCTTCTTAAAGGTTCACATCAAATTCCAGGGTGACGAGACAGAATTCGGGCTGGAGCATCCTCAAAAGTCGGGGGAGCACAAATAGTCCAGAATTCTGCTTTCCTGATCGTGCTTGGGAGGAAAACAAGCCAGCTTTTGATTCTATCCAAATGTCACAACTGCTGGAAATCAAGCGACTTCACGCACAATATCTCTCCATGTCGTCAACATTAGAAGTCAATTGAAAACGTTTTGGAAAACAATCCTCTCTCCTTTTTTTTAATGTGCCATTTGCATGTGAGAGATTCCTTTCTCTTCCTCTACTGTCCTCCTCTCAGCTTGAATTTGAGTATTTTGTGTGAGAATATAAAATATTTAAATCAGTCTTCAAGTGTGGACAAACCTGACCAAATAGTGAGGAAGACCGGTACCATTAAATGGGATTTTTTACACTGTTATGACAACACGTTGTCCGTGCGTAATGTGTCTTCACATAAATCCCTCCTTTCTCCCTTTTTATCCTCACTCTCTCATCCCAGTCTCGCCTTCCTCCTTGGATGTGATGTATGGCTTCCTTACCAGGCAAATGACATCCCCACAATTCTCTCTCTCTCTCAAGAAACTCCCTTGTAAATTTCACTTTTTCCACCCTGCAGAGACTCTTTCTTCCCTTGTATTTTCTCTCCTTTGTTTATCAATTGTTTTGACGTTGGAAGAGGACGAAGAGGACAACTTGATACTGGGCACAATGTGTGAGAATGCCTCACATTATCTTAATACGAAGAACTTCACAGGTAGTTAGGTGGTCATGGAAGAACAAAAGAGAACAAAACCAGAGAATCCGGCAGTCACAGAGAACGTTTAAATTACTGGTCAAGAGCGGGAGTTGTATACAAATCCTTATCGGCTCTCCCCGTCAATGACAATAATGTCTAGGAACAACAATCCACCAGATTCCGCAGGCTCTGCCCGTACCAAGACGAGGAGGAGCAAGTCATAAAACCTCCGAATCTCTCCTCGCTATCTTCTCTGTTCAAACAGTCTTTTTAACAAAATGTTCACTCTTTCTCCAAGAAAAAAAAAAAGAAAAAAAAAACTCTCGCGTTTTCTGACAAAATTATGTATATGTATAAAAAAATCACTGAACAATAGAAGAAAAAAAGTGAGAAACTCCTGCGTGGTTCCACGCTCTGGGAGTGAAAGAGGGAGAGGAAGAAGAAGGTGGGAGATGATGAGGCTTGTGAAGGCGAGAGCGGTATGAGAGCGATAAGGAAATCAACATGTATTGTTATCTCCGGGGCTCCTCTCCGCTCTCTGGACTCTTGTCTTGTCCCTGATGCTCCCACTTGTAGCCACCGGTGACTTATGAGCAATGAAGAGGATGAAGGCCTAACAATAACAAGACTCCTCAATGGACACCAACAAACAAAAGTGATTCAGTGATTGAGTGAGAAAAACTTGCTCCTTCCATTCTTCCACTCCTCCTTCCCATTGAGTCTTTTCTTTTCTTCTCTTTTTTAATTTTTAGTTTCTTCTCCCTTTCTCTCTCTTTTTTTGAATGTAAGAAAGTGGAAATCTCTCTTGAGCGGAAAAGGTGTGAATGTGTAATGAAATAAGGATGGTTAGGCTCTTGAGCTTTTACTGAATGCTCTCTAGCTTCTACTGAATGCTGGGGAAGTGGGGAATGCCCAAGCTCTCTCGCCTACCTGTTCTCGAGTAGTGACTGAGTCTGCTGTGCTTGGAAGGGCCTAGAAGAGGATGCATACAGATATATGAGGAAGGATTTGGGCTTGGGAATGGAAAGGTGCAGTGGTTGAGTTGCAGTGGCTCTGAGCTGGCCAAGACACACACAAGAGGCTTTTTCCCGTGGATAGATGATCACATGGGGAGCCGTGGAGTGCTACTGGGTGATGGAGGAAACGGTAGGAAGCTGATAATGTCCTAGAGTACCTGTCTCACACATTACCAATACCACCACTCCACCTCTTTCCCCTCTCTTATCTTCTTCTTTAGTTTTCCATCCACGTGAGTCCACTATACAAGTCCACTACACAAGTCCACTACAGACATACAAATGTAGACTCTCTACAACACAAGCCTCCAAATATGTATGTATGTCCACCACACGCACCCTTTCACATACATTTTTTCACTTATGCATTTCCCTCCCTCAGCCTTCTCACCACCGCCGAATTCTCTTATTATTAAAAATCCTTCACTATTCTCATCAAGAGTAAAGTTTACCTGTTGTTACCCTATATTTCATACATGTAAAAGACGGACACCCTTTCCATTTCCACCCTTCACTATCCCTGTCTTATGCATACATATCCCTGAGTCCATGCTACATACATGAAATATACGCCAAAAGAATATCTCCACAACTGGACTTGTTCCTTTTTCTAATCCCACTGTATCCTGCCAATTATTCCCTTTTAACCCCGGCCATGCTACGGGGGTAGTGAGCTAAAAAGTTCAAAAGGTGAGAAATTTGGAGGAAGGGGGAAAAAATTGAGCCTCCGTGCACGTTCCTACTTGCATAATAATAGTGATGGTAGGATACAGGACCCTCCAAATTAATACAAAAGACTCCTGGACATTTCCCTCGGAGGAACCTTTGTGTAGGTGATTATCTCGGTATCATTCGCTGTATGGTTAGAAAAAAAAGTATTTCATCATATCTCCAGGGTATTCCTACGTGGTGTAGTTGTAGTGGAGGAAAATGCATGTAAATAACATGTTGTAGTAAAAGTCATACAAAAAAAGGGGGGAGAGGAGAGTATCCGAAAACACTAATGTAGTAATATGTATGGGTAAAAAAAAACCTTTTAATTCCAGAAGTCCCTTTTGACTTCCACTTCTTCTTGAGAAGATGCAAGGGGAAAAAGAAGATTGTGGAGGTAAATGGTCCAAAAATATAAAAAACAACAGGTTCAACCTCCCCTCCTCCAAAGGTGAATATAAATATACAGAAGCTGTTTACCCCAAGCATTCCTTATGACACGCTCAAAATAATCATGAAGATGCTACGCATATTATGTATACATGCATGTACAGAGGTTTCCAAAGAGATCCGTACGGCACTCAAAAGGGTTAAAACAGAGTTTCAAGGGAGAGCCCAAAAAACTTAAATGGGTTTATGGGAAAAAGTAAAATGAAAAAAAAGGAGAAAAAAAAATAAAGGGCTGCTCGGATTATTATAGAGATCGCACCACGCCCGATCCAAAGTGGCTCCATTTACATTCTCTTTATTACATGACTAGCCGATCAACAATGTTTCTTATACAGTAAAGAATACAGAAGAAGAACAAGTTGGTTCAAAAAATTTCCTTCTCTATAATACACTTTCCTCTAAGTCTACTCAATATGCTACTACTTAATGGTCTCTTTTTTTTACATAAATACGGGTCCATAAGGAGGAGTGAAAACCCATTGAGAGCTACTGACAATGGCATTAAGAAGTAGATACTTTTTTTAAAGAATTATTTTTACATGTTCCTTATACATAGTTGCACATATTTAAGTAGTATCAGATAATTACAATTTTAACCATTTTTTTTACAGTTATTCACCAGGGTATACTTAGGCTAGGAAAAGTCCCTGGTTCATACCGCTACAACTAGTTGTATTACAGAGTAATAAAGGATTTTTAAGTAAGGTGTATTTATTATATAGAACGTAGTCAAGTGTGCGTGAGATGAGATGTTTTGGGCACTTAACCCCACTCTGGAGAGCAGGGGAAGGGCACAGGAGAGACAGGCATTTCCCAATATCCGTCAGTATATTTCCTCTCCGCCTCCTCCTCTCCCTCTTTTTATACGGATTATAAAAGATCACAGTGAGAGAGAAAGGAGAGAAAAAAGGGAACAGATTTTGACTTTGACTTTTTATCTTGTTACCTCCAACAAAAAGAAATGCCTCTACACAATTCCCTATATTCTGATTCCATCATGTCATATAAAAACTTGTGTACCCTTTTTCTATAAGGTTCAAGTCGGAAGTTCCTAATAGGACTCTGGAACGTCTTTTTTCTCCACTCCATCCACTCTTTATATACCCGATTAGCCTTAAAAGTCTCCTAATTGTACCCCTTTTCATTTGTTACATATATTGAAATATAATAAATCGCTGAGTCCTACTACTTTTTTCCTCCTTCTTTGAAGATTCCATACAACAAGTCTCCAGTGGTAGCAGAGTGGTTGGAATTATTTATTATACAAAAATATACCTGCATTGTTTATCACTGTATTAAGCATTTGCCACTACTTACTACCGCAACCCATGCAGGTATAAATGGTAAAGCTGGTCTTTTTTAACGACCACTGCAGCACAGTAGCCGGCTACTCCACTTGATCCTGCCATACATGCGAGAAAGGAGAATGAGAGAGGGAAAGAGACATAACCAGCCCGCTTTTAAATGCCTTACATTTTACACTCTCGCTCTCTCTCTCTCTCTCTCCCCGTCTCTCTCCCTCTCTTCCGAGCCTCAGAAACTGAAAAGGAAGGGAAAAAGAGATATTCTAGTTACTTGATTTAATTGCTGCCACATAGTTACATATACACATCTTACTCTAGGGAGTAAAGAGGTGCATCTTTCCAGGGACTAGTAAGTGCACATTCCGTTACAATGCTTTCTCAAACTTTAAACCCAAAAAAAAAATGTTTTTTCTCTACTGGATTTACACGGCAGAGGTAAGATTTTCATGAAGTTCAAATGGGGAGATTTTTTTTCTTTCTTTCACGCAAGTGAAAACGGTTATCCTTACATACTTATGGACTAGAAGAGAGATTCGTTCTCTATAATACCTGCGGTGATTCTCCACCCGTTGGCTTGACGTACCCTTTACGTGGTTTGTAGTAGAAGTAGCAGCATTCTCGTAATAATACGTCCAATGACAATATTTATGGTTCACCGTCTGAGATTTAACTTTATTAGGGTGTCTTGTCTTCAGATTGACTTGTCTCTCTCTTGCTCTCTCCCTCTCCAGCCTTCTTTTTTTTCCCTTTTTCTTGTCCGCTTGTCGTTGTCTTCTCCTTACTACTACAATTCCCAAACACCTTTTTTTTCTTCTTTTCTCGTTGTTATACATGAAACTTTGTTCGTCACTAGCGATAAGTAAAAGTGCATTGCAGAGTATTACAAGAACCATATTTTTTTTAACACAACTTGTACAATAATCTTCTTCTAGAGAGTTATCATTCGTTCAAGTACAAGTACAGCTTCGAAAAAACCTTGTGAATATTCCTCTCCGTAATTCTTCTTTGTAGTTTCTCACTCTGAATCTTTAGCATCCAGAGTCGTTTGCCGACATACTTAAATTATTTTATCTTTAGATTCTATCATTACTTCCATGCCACTAGCAAGGATTTCAAATTTACACACACAGGCAAGGGAACGGAGCTCGTACATACATACGTAAAGAGTGGTAGTAAGGAGCAAAGGAGCAGCAAAGGCTGGTATCAAACCCAAACTTGTCTTCAGAGATGTGCACAGTGCACCTTCATCACTTATCACAACCAATACACACTGGTCATAATTGCAGAAGTTAACCAACACAATATGCACACACTGGGAGACCAGAGGAAACTAATCCATACAGTAATAATAAACCTTGGCTCATCATCAACATTTTATTTGAACAATCCGAAAATTCTTCTCTGCCTTTCCCTGTCCGCTTCTCCTCGTCTCTCATTTCCCCTCCAATATTATGGTGTCCAGGTGTCCACGTTAAGGCTGCATACATTCCATGTTTACAAAAACTCTGCCTTTCATCTACTTCAAGTTGTCCACATCTTTTTTTCCTCTCGTTTCATTTCTCTATATACGCGTTTGCTATGTATGCACACAATATTGTGCTCAAAAAGCTGTCTAATACAATCAGCATTCTTCGACTTGGTAATTGGTCCTTTACAATGTTCTATTCTATTAGATTTACGTACAGAGTTTGAACTGTTTTAATATATACAATACAATTATGCCTGTGTCAATAGCAGTAATATTGACATAACAACAGTAATAGGAATAGAAATACATACATACATTTTGTCTTGACTACGTTCCCATTTACTCCATTCCCTGCCTTTCTCAATGTATAAGAGCAGACAAAGAGCAGTTGCTACAAATACACCTGGAATATATATCTACACAAACATGACAAATGCCTTTTTCGTTGGATTTATAAGGATTGGCAAGTGTAAGAAAAAAATGCTAGTACTACTTATTTTTGTTTAAATCATCAGAATGAGTACTTATTACTTATCTTACGAAGACAAAGCTGCTTGGATTGTTCATGGACATAGGTAATTGGCTACACTCGTTGTACACTACATCACTATATGTATTTCACTATATGTATAAGTATGATATATGTATATTGTATGTATATATTGTATATGCATTAATATGCACTGAGTCTTTTTTTTTTGCAGTGAGGAAAGTTCCTTGTACATGTATTTTTATACCATATTAATTAAAAAACTACAGGAGTATTTTGACTGAAATTCTTTCCCGAGACACGTTGAAACACGTTAAGGGAAATCAAAAGAGAGGTAATGAATGATTCTATTAACAAGTAACCCAGTAATTACCTAATCCGGTGCACTTGTACTACATATTATACATACATCTTATGTATACGTATCAATAACAATAGGATAATTAACCAGAGAATTTCTACACAGAAATATTCGTTTAATATTATTTAATACTAAACAAATAAACTGTCAACGCTCTTCATTATGCATAATGAATGTATTTGTGTTCGTACATATATACAGGGACTCCATATATACAGTGAACTAAGTAATTGACAAAAAAAAATAGTATTCTGTTTCTGCTTTCCAGAGACGATAATGAAATCCCCCCCTGTGCACTTGCACACATCCGTTGAGGGGAGATAGAAAATTATGCTAACTAAATCAATTGGCAGGTGCGACTAATGATGATTACTAGAATCGTGGTAACAATAAATTGCTACTGTTACTCGGCGTACTCACGGATGAAAGTAGCAAGGATGAGCTCAAGAAGCTTTTTTGTTCTGTTTTACTTTCTCCTTAACGGAATGGTAGAGAACGCAACCGGAGATGCAAGCGAAGGATAGGATGAGCTGAACGAGAAGCCAGAGGATGATGTTCTTGATCTGCGCTTGACCCAGTAGGTTCCTCCCGAACTTGGCACAAATGACAGCCTCAGTGGCGGTGATAGCACCCAGGACCCAGCACTGAGTGCCCACTCTCTTGCATCTGGCGTCCGTCACGTACACGTAGTACTGCCTGCAACAAAGCCAAATCATACCAGATTAAAGTACACAAATCACAGTGACAATTACAATCACAGTGACATCATTTGCCAAAACTCAACCACTGTGGGAACAAATTATTAGTAACAACTTAGTCCATCAATTATTAATGTATAAAATTATACAACTTAAGGTTACTAGTCTTGTAAGAAGAAATGGGGGAAGCTGCAGCAGAAATTTGGGAAAGAGAAAGGGAGGCGTGAAAGCCTATGGAAGCCCTACATGTTACTTTAACACAAAACGGGAACTTTATTTATATTTCATTTCTGTTATCAGGAAAAAGAGCTTAGCTTTCCCGTAAACAAATGTTTTCCCTGCGATATACTCCTTTGCATCTTTACAATGTATTCTTTTAAAAGGTTCATTTCTACCCTTTGTTCATTTTAGTAGTGCCAACAACCCAAAACAACAAAAAAAAGTTATCGCCTCGTTCACACAGGTTACTCATTAATACACAAATATAATCCAGTAGAAGTTTGCAGGACTATATAACTGCTTCAGTTGTAAGTGTCTTAAGAATGCTTTTACTTTTTTTCTCCCTGCACCATTTACACTGAGGAGCATAACAAGGAGCACCCACAAGGTTTTTATGACTTTTTCTCATCAACTTATTTTTGCTGCCACCTGTAAATAAATATAATATGGAAACATATACTGGAAAAGCATCTTAAGACAACAACTGCTACAAAACAAGGCGAGAGAGATAAAAGCGTTGACTATCTCGACAGGACTTGGTGGACTATTACAAAAACGTCATCTACACACTGGACATACCACGTTACACACATGCACTTTCTCAACTTCGGATTGCAATGCCTCATTAGTATGATTAGTTTGTCTCCCGTGAACTCCAATGGATGTAACCGTGCGATGCGCTACATTTGAAGGCCTGCGTTAAAAGGGGCAACATGCACCAGCTACAGGCTTGAGTGCAAGCTATGCACCCGGAGTACGACATCGTCCTTTATGGAACAAAAAGAAGGACTCTCTGCTCATTCTACTTTATAAAAATCTAGAACAAGTTTTCCCAAGTACTGGCACGTTTTTGAGACCTTCCGAACTTTTCCATAAAACTAACATCTCTCTCTCTCTCTCAATTATATGGGCTAAGGAAATTCACTTGAAGAATATAAAATGCTTATATAGGATATAAAAAATGGGAACAGATAAGTGGCTTCTCTGTTTCCCAAAGTATATTGCAGCACCTTCTTACATGATACTCTCTCCCCTTCCAAAATGGTAATAATTTAAGGTCGAGAGGCATGGGTAAAAAAGTAAAAATACTGGCAACAGTCGTAATAATAATAAGACAACCGTAAAGTTTCCCGTTGCTCACAAACCCAACGGAGGCAGGCCCTGCTGCCAATGTGCATACCTGTACTACAGCCAACATGTAATTGTATATTTTTTTTTTTACTTCTTTTCCCAATGCCATTGAGATCTTCGCAAGCAGTATACTCCACTAACTGCACACCTCATTGAGCACTCTCTCCCTTTCTCAAAATATCCTCTAATATCACCTTATTACTATCAGAAGTCACACATCTTGCTCACGTTAAAGCCGGAAAAATGATTGTAACCGCCAGACACTCTCCAAAACGAAAACAAAGCCAAACCTTTTGCCAGTCCCATTGATTTTTTTTTTCGTGTTGTCCATAATTTAACATTACGAGTCTCCCCAACCTTTCAATGCAGACGTAAAAATTCTTGGACTGGTAAATACTCACTGTTATCACGAATCCAAGTCCCAAATTAATAATATCTCCCCAATCCAGACACGGAACATGCTTTTAGAAGACCATAAGTTTTTTCAATTCCATTGGAATAAGGGAAAGAGTAATGAAGGATCTCTATGGGAGTGACTGTAACTTGGAGTGAGGTAAGCGGTAGGTTGGGAGCTATTAAACACTTTCGTCTACCTACAATACATCCATACGCACTACGCACATCCAATACACACGCACGCTCAAGTGCCAGGAGAGAGACTAGGGAGCCTCACCGTCTCCTAATGATGACATCCTTTTATAAACTCTCCAGACAGATAAACTCCCTTTTTCCCTTTCCCTGACGAATTCCTCCAGACTCTCTCTCTTCCCCCACTCTTTTATTGTCCTGATAACGAATCACATACTTACACACAGGCTCCCCTTTTACCGCACAAGTCCTTTGATACGTATTAATTTTTACTTTTCTCTCTTACTTTTCATTATCTTATTATTGACAACAACAACATGAAAGAAAATTTTGGAGGTGGAACCTTTCAAGACTCGGGTATGGCCATCAACATAGTAAGTGCATATGTACGTATGTACAACTGCATATGTATCTATAAGACTCTCCTCCTTACTTAATGTTCGTATAAATAATGAGTGTGTGTAGGAAACGTAAAAACAAGGGAGAATCCACATAACAGGAAAAAAAAGTACCCGAAAGAAGAATTTCATAAGACAAAACAAGAAATTTCAGTCTCACACCACACTGGAGATAATTTGGTCAGTTCATATAAAGTAGGTTTATCTCAATAAAAGCGACTGTAGAGCACTGGACCGTGTCCAGCGGACCAACCCCACATTTTATTAACAGCTTATAAAGTTTAGAACAATGACAGACATTTTGCACTGTCATTAATAATAGACACGAACAGAGATGCACACGTTTCTGCCCTCTTGCTGGAATTCATGTCTGGGATATTCCTACCCATAACGTACTATTTACTTTCCTTTTTACGAAGCCCCATTGTGACCAGCTTTTCGACAAACTTACCTATTATGACCCAGGTGAAGATAATAATTAAGAGCAATCCCTAAAACATGACAATTAAATCTGCTCGTACGCTGATGCAGATTCCTGTGACTCCAAAAGTATATGATGGCAATCCGAAATTATTATCGTTTATATTGAAATCATGTAGTAATTTCAATACCTATCGATACACGATGCTTTTACAGAATAAAATAATTGTGTAGATCAGTAACAGTCTCGAGTTGAAAGTTTAATGTTTTGACTTCAATAATTAACCAAAGTTTCGACGTTGTTCAGTTCATTTTGCTACTTAAGTTGACTATTAGACCAGCTTTCTTTTCTTAGGCGAAAGACATAATAAAATAGTTGTGTAGTGTGTATACATATTAATTTCTCCAAAAAAATATCAGAAAAGAAGGGATGACCATTTCCGCTTCTATGTGTGACTTGACTACACATAAGTTCTCCGAAAATGTAGTCCTAACAATAATAACGTGCTAGTTATACACCACGTATTTCATCAACAACCCACAGAAAGTTTCCCTCGGTAAGTTATAATTATAGCTCATCACTGGTACGAGTATAAGGATAGGAATGGATGTAAAGGCCAGATAACAATCTGTATATATATATTTGGGCATTCATATTGGGGAGCAAAAAGCTCTCATGGAGAGGAATCGAGGGACAGAGAGAAAGGAAAGGACCAAAGAGTACGTAGTATATGCTTCTAGGCAGACTATAAGAAACCTTCGTAAACCTACTATTACGACGAGCGAGCGAGTAAGCAAGTATGTACGTACGCTTAATACTTTACTTGAGACGGAGACACTTATACATAAATTTAGTACATGTCTGAAAGAACATTTCTGAACAAAATACATCCCTGCTACTGGTCGTGTGGTAACGAGAGAGAGAGAAGAAGCTGGGGTAAAAATATGAAGGCCAATTACTCACCTCCGTACACACGATTTTTGCTACTACATAACAATATGTAAAACCTGCCATCATCTTCGTCATTGAGCCCGTAACATATTGCATTTAATATTTTTTTAAATATTTACGGCCACCGTCCGTATACAAGTATACGCACAAACACACAAGTGCTTCTGAGGAAGAGTCACTAAAACATCATTTAGTTGTGGGGGGGAAACGTTTTACAGGATTTATCTCAACGAAATAATATTACCCCTATACTGTAGCACAGGAATGCAGCAGCTACTTCACATTCAAGCACCATTAACGCAAATCTTACCACATGGGCAAATGGAACACCATTGGAAATGAAGGCTTTTCAGAGAGGAAAAACACCCCAAATTTAATTAAGACGGTAAATAGTAAATCCTGAAAAAAAAAGAAATATAATAGCAACATCGTCACACTATCATCATTCCCTACACTTGCAGAAGCGCTTAGACAAAACCACTAGAGTTACAGGTATACAAACAAACAATTAAACCTGCACACTATAAAAAGAAATAGTAATCACCACCATAAAAACTTTGGAGCAGAAAATATACCGCCAGAACTGCCTTAATTAATGCACCTGTTTAAGACCTTTGGAAAGTTTATTCTTGTGCAGGTGGATAAAAGAAGGTTCTGAAGAAAGTCTTGTCTCCTTTCCTCTTTTTCTGGACCAAGACTTTTTCCACGAGATAATAATAATGAAGGAGTTCAATTACTCTTCCCATACCTAACATACATTGATGAGACGATACTCACCTCCCTCACGATACCTTCTTCCCTTTTCCTGAGCCCCCATCCCAGCTTTATGTTGTCTCTCTCCCTCTCACTCTCTCTCTCTAGTTCATCTCCAATCACTGACCTGTTCTGCCTGTCCAATTCCTCCTTGATTCCCTATGCAAAGACGGGGAAATCACTTTTACTCAATCATTAGTCCGTCCGACCACGATCTGTAATGACTCCTAGATATCTTCCAGGTAATGGGAAATCATTGGAAAAAATCGTCCTGGGTAATTAAGAAACAAGCAATATTATGGTCCATTCAAAGCCCACAACCAGCACTGTGGAGGCCCCAGTGCCACTTGTACAAGGTGATGAGACAATCCAGAGAAAGTTAAATGCTCTCCATGAAAGGAACCGAGAAAATCCCGAAAGACCTTTATCAGAGACTATATATATCATTAAACAAATAGATGTGAAAACGTCCCGTGGTGTTTAACACACACATAAATAAAGAGCTACTTGTGGCATCCAGCAATAATTACTGGAGAAGTTATTGTAGGAACGGGTATTGCCTGCTACGTAAAAAAAATCACTTTACCTTCTGTGAGCTACTACATACATCATATACACACAAAAAAAAGGGGTACGACCACAAAAACCTTGAAATGTGGTATAATGTAATATAAAATGTGTGATTAAGTTATTTCAAGTCCATAATTATACTACAAAGACCACACCTCACGACTCGCTGTATGGCAGTTCGCTACCAAAAAAATGAACCCAGTCCTGTGCCAAAATCATAACTTGCTTGGAGCACTGTACGCGCTCCTTGCACACTGCTGGTAAATTAAACGAAGGGGTAAGTGATATTTGAAAAGAGTCACGAGGAAGTTTCAACTTTTCTACTTTATGAAAAAAATAAAGTAATGATACATTGATCTATATAAAGGGAAAATATGGATGCAATTGGTAATGCTTTAATTATGCAGATTTTTATTTAACAACTATTTTGCAGCTCTACAGCGACACTTTGGACAGCTAACAATTATTTTCACGTGTTCATAGGTTCATACGTACAGAATGGAATAACCAACATCTTTTTCTGTAATTAAGTTATAAAATCCACACTTCTTAAACATTTATCAGATTCCCGGAAAGCTGAAACTAAGTACCTCTCATGGTCTCACGCACACAACTGCGAAGAATATGACTTAAAAGGTACACTTAATACCTTATATATTCAGAACATACAAATAAATACAAATACGCAAAATTATAAGTCGTGTAATTACACCGGAATCTCCCAAGTCACTTCGAGAAGGTCATTATGGAAATGAGGATGACGTTGACAACGGCTAAAAACATTCTGGTCAAAATCATACAACCTATACCTATAATAATAATCTGTCTGTCGGAATAAATTTTCTTTATCCCCCTATCTCACATCCAATCCTTTCCCTATGTCAAATCAAAATTATTCCAAACTATATATCGAGGGTGAAATACAAAATCTGACCATATCCAACCAGCACTAATACAAAAAATTACTATCTCCTAGAAAATCAGGCACCCTCATGTATACAGAGCTTCTTCGTGCGTCTGTCATATTTTGCATTGGGGTTGGATGGGTAAGGTCAGATGTTGTACTTCGCTCTGGATATGCATAGTTCATAGCACACATGTTGGATTAGATTTATAAGAACAAGCAATCTGAACTGTAAGAAATTATAAGATCATCTCACGTCCAATAGAACCCAGCGCTAGCACCGCAGCCTCAACCATAAGTCGTCCCACCTCTATAATTATTTGTCTGCAATGCAAATCACCATGTTGTGGCCAGCAAAAATTTCCTCGTCTCATACGTATTTATTCAAATTGAAGGCATACGCGAAAGGGAGACTAGGGAGAGAGAGAGAGTGAGAGAGAGAGAGGGGGAAAAAACTGAATACAGATAATAGTACAATAATTATGTTTCCTATCCTAATAAGTTCTTGATAAACTCTTTTCCTTTATCATATAAACACTTTTGACTTTGAGAATTCATTACAGTTTCCTTCTTTCTTTCTTTCTTTTGGGCTTTAACAGCAGCATTGCACTTGAACAGCAGGAACAACACCTCGCACATTCTTGATTAGTAGAGTGAACACGTTCTCCAAAACCAAATGACGATCAGTCAACAAAGAAATCAATCTCACTCTCAAATCCTCCTACTTCTACAAGTGTGCAAGCAAGTATGCCTATTACATATTACACACATCAAATAATATGCATACCTATACGTATACGCGGATGAAAGCGTCCTTCCTTCTACGCATTATGTAAACCATACTGCAATATCACATTTCTTAGAACTTGAACTAACACATACATTCCGATTGATTCATCCTTAAAATTTTTCTCCTTCTCCGTATACCTTCTACAATTGAACCATCCTGCCACCCTTTACACCAAACCGAACATCACACACACACACTCATAATGACTTCTCCGTGTATCTATAAAAACAGAGGAATGAAATCAACTTCCAGTTCTGCTGTTCTCATCACCGTCATCAATATCATCACCATCATCATCAGAGAATCAAAATCCAAACAAGAACCATAGGGAATAAAACGACTCATTTAATTTAGTAATCCTTTCATGCATCACAGCAATCACACACACACACACACACACACACATTCACTCACACACGGAGAAGAAAGAGAGATTCGGATTCCTATCTTATCTCATGGACTCCAAGCCTTGTGTGATGTCCGTCCGTGTGTAGGAACGAGTAACCACTTGGGCTTTAGTAAACGAATACATACCAGAAAGCAAGTAAATACAACCTACCATTAAATTTAATACAACTAACTATTTCGTATTTAATACTGCCAGACAAGTTACGAGGGAGGAAGAGAGAAAGGGAGAGGGAGAAAACCTGACATGAGGATATTCTTATGCCATGAACGTACATTATCTCCACCAGCAACAGTCTCTTCCTATTACTTCCAACTGCTACTACCACACAATCTTAATTCCCTTTTCACTATACACTTACTAAAGCCTCTCTTTCTCTCATCTTCGATCCTGTGAAAGAAAAAGAAAACGCATACATGGGATACATACACCTGTACATAATGGACAGGAATACCAGGACAAAATCCTTCTACAAAGTATGCATCACCATTTTGATCCTATCCCTAGAAGGGAAATAAATTCAATGGTACGCGTGAACGAACCCAAACTTTTTTTTACCTTCACTTCCAATGTTTCTACAAACGTGGTGGAAAAAGAGCATTACTTTAATAACAAAACATTATATACGCAAGTTAAAAAAAACAATTCCATTTATTTCCTTATAAACCCGTTGGAGAGCTAGACAAGTATTTACAATATAGTTCACTCATGCAGAGGACGTTAATTTACTCCTGCCGAGCAAATCACCACAAGCACTTCATAAAACAAAGTATTTTCTCCCTACACCCCACTTCCACAAGACATGATACGCTCAAATTTAATCTTCTTCCGTGCAAATACCAACTTGTGTATACAGACGACATACGAACGTATGTCGGGGGTGTGAAGTGGTCTTTTATAAAGTGAAAAAGGAGAAAGAAAATTATATTAACATACGGTAGGACGACTTTTGGGTGTTTGAGAGCAACATTTGCCGAGCAGGTAGAAGTACAATTAGACATATATAAAGGAGAGCCTCATAAGCACGTACGCACACACTTCATTTTTTTTAAACCAGTCAGACATTTGAAATTAAATGTGTAGGTGACGTTGAGTCATAGGTTACAATGGCTATAAGAAGCTTTAATTGAGCACCAGCATGTCACTTACATCATTTTACAAAATATGATACTAGAAACAATCATATGGTATTCTCCTTAAAAAGTTCCATGAATAATAAGCTCGTTCCCCAGGACCAGTAGTCTGAACGTCTCAAGTAATGTATGTACTCAAGCATCTCTCAGAACGTCAAAAAAATGGCATGAGTGAGAGAGAGAAATAATACTTGAGAAAACAAATATATTTGAAGAACATGCCATCTACCTTGCTTGTTTATGGTCAAATGCAATAAGGAATCTATAAAAAACGGTGTATGCGTATTGTTACCCTGTAATCACGGCCATAGAAAGAGACAAGAGAACACGAGTAATGGAGAGTTAACTTCTTGGGACAATTAATAAGCGGGAGATATATAGCAGGAGCCATAGGAGGTACTTGTTCTTGTTTGGTAGCTCTGACCAACCTCTGCCTAGCACCTATTAATCACCCCCTGATCACAACTGGACTACACAATATGTCATGTTTTATAAGAATTTTATTCCTTTATCCCATCACAACACAACCCCATCCAAAACACACACGGCTAAAGTACGCTGGTTACCTTTTCTGCAAACTTGATTTCCATTCTACTTCATAGATAAACGCTCCTCAAAGCTAATAAGCAATGAGCTTTATTTGCAGATACATAAAATGAATCTCAAAGCAGGCTATACTGTTTTTTTTTTTTTAACTTTGTTACAGTTTGTATTTCATTTCAACGTGTAACTTACACATTCATAGTTGATTTCCTTTGATTAACTCGTGATTTCAATATTAGCGTCCCACATATTTCCTGTTGCACTGTTGCATTTTCCAACTCAATATACTCATGCTACGGCTCTACCCACTCCGGTTTCAATCAGGTTAGGCTAGACTACAAAAAAAAAGTGAAATGAAACCGCAAAGTGGAGCCTCGCACGTATAAATTGAAAGAAATAACCCGGCAGTGATCTTCGAAAATTATAGAAATATACGAGAAAGTTAGCAAGCGATACCGTGTGGGTCCACCCGAAAAGGTCTTATAATATGCTAACATCTCTGGAGAAAAAAGCACTAGGATGTTTCTGCATGTTTCTACTATTTTGGTTCTATCTTCATTGTCGGCTCTTGATCATCTGGCAATAGCCCTACCTATTCGTCACACGTTTCTGTCCGTTCTCCCATTCACTACAAATTAGTGTCCGTCACTCTAATTCTCTCTTTTACTTGGTTCAATTTTTCGCGTCTTTCTACCCACTTTATGTTCCGTTTTATTCAACCGTTTCTTGGCATCTTGACTCTTGATCTCCCTCCTTACTTTTTTCGCCCCCCCCCCACGTATCCGTCCAAATTGTTTCTCTTCCTTCCATCTCCCTTCTTCCCTAATTTGTCCTTAGCCTCGTCTGCCGCTTCTTCCCTTCTCCTCTGTTGGTTCTCTTCTAATTTCTTTATTGTATTTTGCGTCCTCCTTTCTTCCATCTTTTCCCTTCAATCTTCTCTTGTCCATGATATCCCGGCTAATACTTAGTGAATCAAGGTGAGCACAGCTACTAACCGAAAGTACTAAGAATCTACAGGACGCAAGGCATTTTCCGTTTACCCAGGCTTATTGTTACTGTTAGTATATACCTAATGCCTAATCAGCGGTTACTAATCTCACAATCCCCCGATTTATTTTGTTTGTTACAGTGCAATCTCCTGAGCTATGACCACTGAAGTGCAGCAGTAATTATGATTATTGTTAGTGATTTGGACATTAACTAGTTGGTGGAAATAAACGGAACCTACTCAATGTTATTTTATCCGCAACCGAACGCCTTCCATCTTGCATAATTATTTCCTTGTCTGAGTCTAGGGCAGTCCACATTCACAGATAGCACAGTCAGTTCCTGCACCTTCGCTTCTGATTGTTAGTGTTTAAAACCGTACGAACTCAATATCAATACTTTACCTCCTTTCCCTTAGCGGAAAGGATAGCATACATGTGACCATCCAAGTTTTTCCCGATTCCAATGCGAAATGGAATGAAAACTGTGAGACGAAGATATGCACTGAAAAATTTTAAATTTTAACAGAACGTATGCATATTTAGTATATGTATAATATACAGTTTATGTCTACGGATGAAGCATAGATGCTTTTTCTCAAAAACCGGAGCTCATAATATATTGACTGAAGATTCATCACGAAAATGTGCCTTGGCCTTAACCCTAATACTAAGCATGTACATTTCTGTAAACCTTGGATTCTTTCCCAACTTTCTTCGACTTTTAGGCTGTGCGTGAATGAATCCTTTCCCCCCTCCTCTCATGCTCAGCGTGTGAAATTTATTCGTATACATTCAAACAACGAAATTTATACACAAAGAGCATGACCCAACCATCCATCCGTAAGCTTCTTATGATCAGTTTAAGAAGAAAAGAGGATTCCTTCTCACATTTAATGAACTTTAGCTTGTACAACCTTTTTTCCCTTTTAATAATACTCACTGAACATTTGGGAGTAGCCACACTCTTGCTACTCTTCCAATAATTACCCTGCTCTAAACCGTCTATCCGCATCATCAACATGCTCCTCGGTATCTGGCATTTTCATGTCCATCTGAATGTACAAAAACATGCCATCTGAAATAAAGTTAGTACTTCCACAATCTTACATATATTGCATCATAATATAGGAGTAAATCAGAATGGTGGTCTGATGTGGAATCAATTGCGACCGAATTGCAGTCAGCGTCCCTTCTCAATGTATTGAGGATATAGGGTTTAACACGGAAATGATGTGTACATTATTTTATGTAATGATTGATCACACTGAATTTGATTTGCTACATCCGATTTAAAAGACCTCCAATATTCCAAAACTTTATGGAAAAGAATCTATAGTGATAATCCTTTCAGACGACCAGCTAGATTTTAAGCGTGGGGCATTGCGAGAAGTTGATTGGTGAGAGAAAAAGAGAAAGTAAGTGCGTGGACTTGACAGCACCACTTGATGAAAGGCGATGAAATGGTCTCCAGTGCCGATTTTTAAATTCCCAGAATGTATGCCAGACCTGAAGTGTTTGCTGAAGATTTTACTTAGGCAATTATTGTCTCATCACATAAATGAGACTGAAAGTAAGCCCAATTTTTTATCGTCTTGATGCTTTTACACGCACTTACGGAAACTGACGACAAGCTACTGTCTTACGGAATCTGGTAAATTCTTTTATTAATGCAATAACGTGAAAAAGTGTACCAGAAATAGCTGAAAAAACTATGAGGAAAAAATGACTATAAATGTGCATTGGAGTATTGTGTTCCTACTGCTACTAGTACAAAAAGGTCTAAGCGGGTAGGTGAATAGTGAAGCCTTTTCTAGGTGCTTGTAGATCAGAAAATCAGATGAATACCAAGTAGATGATGGTAGTTGTGGAGTTACGCGAAAAAAATGTACTGGGCTGAGGAAAAACTTATCTCTGTACGGCAACCGACTATAATAAACTACTTACAATTATAATCACCATCATCTTTACGTCTATTTCCACGCATAAAATGTAAATGCACACACAACGGTTACACTTCTGACTGACTCCCGTTTTTTCACTAATACTGCTAATAGCAGGGTAGATCGTTAATACACATAAAATTTGATTGATACAAAAGTCACAAGCATGCAAAGAGGAGAGGGCTGATCACACAAGCGCACGGGGAAAACAGTAGCCATTAAAAGTGAGAGAGAGAGACTTTTTATTATATGTACATGGATCCAAATCACGGATGAGTACATGTATGCTTCCGAATGCACAAGTATACACTTTTGGGCTATGCAAATACATGTGTATACCATGAGGTGCTTGAAGGCTCTTCCTCAGACAAAGAATTTGTATACATATACATGTATCGTTTCCCTTATCCATTACGTTTTATAGATGAGCATTATTATAATCCCAGAAGAGAACAGCCACGGGGTCAGCCGACTGAACTCCAGGAGCAACAATTCCAAGGCAGGTAGCCACAGGAACATGCTAAGACAGTGAACTAAATTAGACCCTACATGAAAAAAAGGACCAGAAGCTCAAACTTACACACCATCAGCACTACACCATAACAACAACAGCAACAAGAACGCAATCAAAATCGAAAAATGTTAACTTGAACCAACCTTCAATTGTCAAGAAGAAGTCTCTCACTCAAGTGTTACATACACAATCAATCCCGAGCCCTACACCTATACGTATATTGCTCTTCTCCTTTTAATAATAAAAACCACCTAGAGCTACAAAAACATGTGGCTATTCACATTATTCGCTCAATAGTAGCCTCAGACTCCTTGTTTCTTTGGAAGAAAGAGCAGAACTGCATAATAGCAACTTCTCATCTTATCTAAAAGATGTTAATTTACGAGTTTGCTACAGTTTCCCCACCGGCATTTCTAATGTGGTATTTATATTACAAGTTATAATCGAAGGAGCGAGAGAAAGGGAGAGAGAGATTCCAAAGTGGTTTTTCTTCACTCCTTTTATTCATCATACTCGTCGAAAGATTCTTCACAAGTTATTATCAAGAAGTAGAAAAACCATCATGAACTTTGAGAAATTATATCAAAAATTTACATGTATGCTTCCCTCCTGTGTCTAGCTCCTGACCCAATCAGTACGAGATCTTCGTAGCTGTACAAATCTAAGAGACGACTCACAATAAATTTCCCCTTTGCAGACATTCGTGTAATACTAGTGTGTAAAATAAAATGCAACAGTAATAATTTTCTACTCCATATTATACTAGATATGCAACATTTTTTTTTAGAAAAAAGGTTCAAAGATTGGAGCTAACCCCAGTAGCACCAAAGGTGAGTCTACCTGCGTGTAACTTACAATCTGTTGACTGTACCTATCGCATTTTAATTTCTCTCTCATTATTTCTAAACTCGTCCCGAAGGATTCTCCTCTTGCTCTCCCTCCTTCCCAAAAGACTCACTTCTTCCAACCATCAACAACATCATGATTAATCTGGATTCACCAAGTCTTGCAATAATTATTACCCATCAATTCAAATGCCGAATCAATTAAAATTGCTACCGAAGTCCCCCAATACATCCTA
This sequence comes from Disparrhopalites patrizii, assembly GCA_034698585.1. Lineage (NCBI taxonomy): Eukaryota > Metazoa > Arthropoda > Collembola > Symphypleona > Sminthuridae > Disparrhopalites > Disparrhopalites patrizii. The sequence continues at coordinate 4,401 of JAQGBT010000620.1, read as the reverse complement.
ACGCTTTACATAGAACGACCAGAGCAAAGGAGATGCGGGAAAAGTAAGTACGAGACATGCCATCATTATTATCAAAGAAAATAACAACCTACTTCGTCAGATTTTTATGATAAACACCCATTCTGCCTTCAGCTTGCTACGTTTTTTCTTTTAAAAGTCCATAAATAGGTGGGCCAGGGCATTAGAGATACCACCAGCACCAGCCACACCAGTACACAGCAACTGGCTTCATACAGAATAAAACAGCGGAAAATTTCTATTCAGGCTGTCTTTCATATTTTAAAATTCATCCCAGCCGTTTGCTACCCCAGCCTTGAACGTATTTTCCCGGCAAGTTTGAATGTCAATATTTGCAGGTAATAATAAGCATCTCACATTTGGTCCCACAACAGAAATTATAAGAAGGCCAGGAATCAGCATTTCTGCCTGTACAGTACATTTGTTCATGTGCACCTCGGGAGGAAGAAATTCAAGAGGATCACATGACACAAATGACAGGCAGTGCCCAAGTTAATCTTCAGGGAAACAGACTTGTCCCATGTCACAATCATATAGCAATGCGAGCGTGAAGGTACTACGATGACTGCTTAACTACTTGCTAAACAATAAGATTAATGTATGGATAATTGGGAGTCTACGAAGATAGCGGAGTTGAGTGTAGAGGAAGGCGCATATTGTGCTAATAATGCTAAGGAGTAAAAACGTTGACGAGCAGAATATATAATGTACGTGCTTTGGAGCTACCTAAATAAAGGACGCAGAGGAGAATGAGCAGTGGTGAAGATGTGAGCCGTACCCCTCTGTGAATCTACCAACCAAGTTGGAAGCGTCATCCCCAAAGAGTCTATAAAGTGAACGTGTGTGGACGGGGAGGGACAAACACCCGACAGCCAGACTTTTTCCATCCATCCAGCCCTAGGCACACGTCTTTGTCTTTCCCCCTTTTTCCCTTATCCTGAGCTGAGCACACACTTCTGTATAGAGCAGAGGACACAATGCTTCTTATCCTTTTACCCCAGCCGTTATCTATAGTCTGATGATATCACATCCTATACCTCTGTCGGGTCCTCCAGTTTACCCATAGTACTTTCAACACAATAAGTCAACGTGGGCACGGGTACGACCGTACAACTATCCAAAAACACTGATGAAGGACTACTTTTTTTTGAATCCTACATGACAGGCAACTAGAAACGTCCATGTCGCTTCACCAGTGACATATCCAATTCAAATTCAAGGAGTTCGTACACACACACACACACACACACACTATGCACACCACACAGACACATGAAATTCATCAACAAACAATATTTCTGGTGAATGTTTTGTTTCATATTCGTACACCCGACATACAGCCACCTCGGGGTAGAAAGACGGAATGCTGTACACACTGGCTACCCTCCCTAATAAGATTTCTGAATTACGATCATGAAAAGCACATCATAATTCCAACAGTGGGGCTGTCAACAAAAGCCAAGAACATGTGGTTCATCCGTGGAATTCTTTGATAAGAACCTCCGATAAATACTTCCCTTTCATTTGCTTTCAATTCTTTTTGGGCATATACCCGAAGTCAAGAAATTGCTACCTTTAAGCAAATTATCCTCTCAGGTGAGACAATCGCAATCGTGTGGCATAGAAACACACCTCTTACATCTGACTCAACACAATAACAACACTTTTTGTTTTATTTCTATAATGTTGCCTGCAAGCGCCCGAAAAAATTTGCAAGGCCCCTAGTTAGCAGTATCAGTAGCCTTTATTTGGAGTTCCTTAAACCACAAGTCAAGGCGTGTTTGTAGGGAAACAATTTTTTTTACGACGTCCCAATCATAATATGTATAATACGTATCCAAAGAAACTGCGGTTTGCCGTAAGTACATCACCATGTACTTGTTTTTTCACATAAAACAAACGGAATTAAGGCTTGACAAACGGATTGATTAATGTGCTGTGGTTATCGTTTGATTTACCTAAATTAGACTACAAGAGAGCAAATACGACTGAAATGAAAGAGGGAGGAATTTTTCAAGTTGATGGCATTACGCGATAACTATATTTGCCAAGTCATTTTCTCCTTATTCTATACAGATTGTCGGCGTACGGCATAAAATTTCTTCTTCTATGGGAATACCAGGGACCTCCGTCTACACACGCCAACTTTGATGTTGCAGAAGCATCACTTATCCCACACACATCCATGAATAATATATCCTCTCACTTCTTGTTCAACACTAGTTATCAGCATGTTATTAGCGCTGAATTTATTTGAGTTGGCGTGTTCTACAATTCCATAAAGTGTGTTTTTATCTTTTTACTTCTGCAATAAAATTAATAGAGTTAGAACTAATAGCCACAAGTCTCCTTTCAGAGAACAAGGTTACCTTTGTATGGTCGTTGAAATTACTTGAAAATTAACCGCACTACACCGACGCTAAAAGACTGCAAGGAGTTTAAAGAAAGGCACTAATGAATTGTGATATGGAAGCAAGAATGCTTTACGCCTTCCAGAACTAAAAGCCTACTTCTGTATACATACTTTTTCTCCACAAAGGATGTACCTTTCATGGGCTTTTACCTCTGCAACATAAGGTACATCTAAGTATTAAAACATACTTATTATCCATGCTACTGTAACGTTTAATATCTTTCTAACACCCACTTTTGGTGTATTAAGTGTGAGTATTTACGATTCCAGCTTATTTACGGCGAAGTGGGACCACATGATTGGGGTAACGAGAAAATGTATAACGATTTAGTCTAGCAACTAGTGATGTGTGTAAAATTGATGAAAACTGAACTGTATGGAAATGTGTGTAATAATTGTGTGGACTTGAAAAATAGTGTGAATAGTGTGAATACTGTGTAAGTGCCTAGATTAATTACTAATATTTGGTAAAAATTACAGCAACACAGTATAAAATGAGTAGCAAGACGGCCAGACAATACAAAAGAAAAATACATTGAGCATTACAAAAAACAGGCCTTTTATACACCAAAAGTCGAGTAACCTTTTGAGGATAAAAATAAACATGAGACAAAAATACATACACAAAGATGAGGAGGGTAAAAGTTCAAACACAGACTCACAAAAATACAAATAAGTTCAGGTAAGTTCAGGTAAGTTCAGCTAGAAAAAAATAAGACCAATCATTTTCATAAATCATACATTTGCACATTGGTATCATTCCAACCAACAACAGCAGCATGAGGGTGTGCAGTGTGCACAACAACTAGTATATATGCAGAACAGACGTTTAACCATCAATAGCCGTGTATTCCACAACTCCACTCCAAATCAAGTCGTCAAGAATAGCTATAACTATTACTTAAAAAATATCTTCCTTATAACGAACTCAATCATTCTGACCATTTTACGCGCGTTGTTCCCGTAATTTAATGCCAATTACATCCATTACCCTCCTCATTTTAGTATTAATGTCATACATTACTCGTGGTTGGAAGACCTTATTTGTCCAGAAAGAACTAGAGCAGCTTTGCATACATAACTTGCATGTGTGTATAGTATGGTATGTATTGGCTTACTGGTTTATCAATTTATCACATACAAGATCATAGACCAACAACTACGGTGTAGCCTATTAATAGTACTTTGAAACGTAGAGTGATGTTTTGGTTATGGTAACTTTCCGAGTGTGAACTACCACCCTACTGTCATTTTTGTATAAACTTGTACAAGAGAGAGAGAGAGAAAATACGGAACCACATTGATTTCAAGTAAAAGAATGATTACGCTGTTTTATTGAAGGAGTTGATGGACTCGTTAGCATATTGCTACAACCACAAATTGACAAATATTATAACTACTGCGGTACTGCATTATTTAACTGGGCGTTCAAGACATCTCGGCCATTACATTTGATCTGCGGGTAAATCCCCTCGAACATTTTACTTCGATTTTACTGTTTTACGTAGGTTAAACCTAAGCTGGAATCCCTGCCTGTGTACTTGTCCAGATTTGAAACCCATGTAGTCATCCAAAACTACTTTAGAACTACTCCAAAACTACTCCAAAACTATATACTACTTTAGACTTCCTTGCTGAGGGTTTGTATAGTAGTGAATTGTGAATGTGTTAGTGTGGTGCAAACGATATTCACGATACGATATTCTCGTTAATATCGTCCAATTTTCACGACCGATAATGCACGATATTTGTCGTTCAAATGTGGCGATATCTCGTGGCTAAACGATATCGTTATTGTGACATAGAGTGTATTCACTGAGTAATTTTCATGCACAAATCTGAACTTATACATCACATGTTATGTTAATCTACATGTATGCAGTTATGCAGTCATAAATTGCGCCATTTTCATTGTTATTATAGGTCAAGGGAAATGCTACTTTCTATTATGAATTTCATGGCATTCTTTA
>JAQGBT010000619.1:0-46358 GCA_034698585.1 Disparrhopalites patrizii | reverse complement strand
ACAGTGTCATCAGACATCAGGGTAGGCTTTCTCAAATCAGTACCCTACTGATGAATCCATCATGAATGGCTTCCCTATGCAGACTCGACGTCATCTTCAACTAGAAACTAACGAGTGGTAGCAGCGCATTTGGCGGCCACAGTACAGTTGCACTTTATATAATATATAACATCGGGAATATTACATCATTGGCTGGATCCTGAGAATTTACATATTGTTTAGAAAATTTTCCTGAAAATTTGTCTTGCAATTCACAGGAAATTTGGTAATGTTAGCAATTACTCCATAAATTTGTCGTGCAATTCCCATATTTGCGTTATTATTAGCAATTTTCCTGTTTTCAGCTCCCACACAATTTTTTCCCTAAATTTTTTCGTGCCACGCTAAGGCGCAATACGCCGGCCTCATCAGGTGTGTGAATAGGCAGAACGAAGTTTCGGCGCAGAGTGAAAAATCGGTCTGGCGCTAGGTTTGTCGATGGGGTCGTAACTTACCGACGAGTTTTCCCTGTGAGGTTAAAAATGCTCCAAAAACGTACCATGCTAGATGATAGCGAAATCATATTAATCATGTCAGTGCGAAAAATATGTGATTGTTTCGGTGCTTTCACGGCCCAGATGTAACGCTGGGTACATTTAATAATTTTGATGGAAATTGCGCGTGACTTTTACACTTCTTTAAGCTTTAGGTCGATTTCGTACTCTGCCGAAACTGAGTCCTGCCGACACAGCGTACTTGTAGGCATTTCGAGATTACCGGTAAGCATTTTAGGGAACGTCAAAAAATTTCGATATGTCCATCCTCCAAAACAGATCTTCAGGCTTCTTCATGCAGACGTAGAATTTCTCCAGGATTGCTCACTGACAATCCGGCCACTAAAAATTAAGTTGAGGATGTAATAAAACGTCGTTTTAAACCGAACGTTTTTAGCCCTTTAAAAGAAGAGGGCGGAAGAATTCCTTTGGGTGAAAACAATTACCCTTGGTTAAAATAGTTGCCAGCAGCATCTACGGTAAATCAAAGTCGCACGCGGCGAAGGAAATGAAAGAACTGAAATTTATTCCAACTAGGACTTAAATCGAACGGGGGCACTCCGGCCGGTCCCGATACTATAATTTTGGGGCCGTGAAGCAGTTCCAAAGGGAAATTTTGCACTTCATTTAGGACCTGAGCACTATAATGTCTACGATTTAATCCCTGATTCCAGCCAATCCGGCAGGGACCTTAGTAAACACGATCCAATCAAATGAAATTGCAAACAATATTGTTCACAATTACAATATTCGTACAGTTTTGAGGTCTAATTTACTACTTTATATGTTTACAAAAACTGACTTGTGTGTAAACAAGACAAACGGAGGTGTGACACGGCTGGTATTTGGGATCCTCAATCAAATTGGTTGTTCCACATTGTGAACTAGCTGGTATGCCCACGGGTGTGATGAAATTTGCTGCTTCCCCTACATTTAGATCGTCTCCAGTTACTCCGGCATTATTTACAATTTATTTTAGTTCAAGGGCAAACGGATGAGCTGAAAGTGAAGAGGAGCACATTTAAATGTTTAAAAAAATAACTATAGATCTAATCCAGACCTAAAAAGACAAAAAAAAATTTTGTTTACCCGTAGTATTGTCTATCAAAGTAATATGGATTTCCGTCACAATGACTTTGTGATAGTACCTGTGAGCGAAATTCAGAATTTTGGTTGTGTAATTACCAAAATCGAACTGCTCCTAAAACACCCCTGAAGTTCCAATGGGTATAGCCATTAAAAACTGCTTGCAGATTTTTCTCCTTTCTCCTTCAGTTTAAGCAATTGGGCTACACTGATCATATAACAATTAAAAAAGTACAAACATGAAAGTAAAGTATACCTATTTTCAGATCCAACCCATAAACCTCGTTAGATGTTTCTAAATTAGATTTGAGAATTCGACTATTATTGGGAGAGGGGATCTTCGCCCGGTGACTTTCTCCTCTTTCGCCATTGTAAAGTCCATTCATAAAGACGGTGCCCGTGTACACAGCCATGCTCATTGTCAATGCTGGGCAAATACCGCTCCAACAATCTTCCCTCGGCATCTGTGGGCACTCTGCGACAATAAGGGAACGTGTAGGAAAAAATACATTGTACAAAAAATTCTTTCCAGCTAAAAATGTATTTTTTGTGGTAACTATTTTGTACTATATTGGTCCTCACCCGTCAGACTCAAAAACAGGGTAAAACACTAGAATCCTGAGCTCTGTCTCCGAGTTTACGCGGGAATGAGGTTGGTGAAAGTGCCAGCGAAAGAAGTCATTTTGCTACTAATTGCAGTTCAATCCAGCGACTGCACGGAGTTGGGTGTGTAACTGAGACTAAAAGTAAATTTATTTTCTGGACAAAAATAAATACTCGTCTCCCCTCCCCCGTATTCTAGGAAATTACTTTGGAGATATGATTCGAGCCACAACCCATAGATAATTTATCAAATCAAGTGGTTCCTATAATTCCAGCAAGTCATTTGAATTGATTCAGTTGACTTCATGAAGGCAAATTGGTATTATATGTTCATAGTACTTACATATCTATACATACCTATACGTATGTACATGATATTATATACATACATGATTTCCAGGGAAGACTTCAGTTCCTTATTTGAAGTACGTATATATAGAATATATACCTATCATATTATTTTTGAATTGTTAGAATCACCTCCAAGAGCACGTCGGAAATTATGTGAAATATTTTTTTTCGGGTTCATAAATGCACCTGTATGCTCTTGTAACAGTATTTTACAGAGATTTATAGTTAAATGTATTTTCTTGTTTATTTATTTATATAAAGTTTAATGGTGAGTAGATTGTTATATTTCCGTTTCAGGCATGTCTACACGTATAATATCTATAGGTTTTAGCTATAGGTTTTATGCCCATGTACTTAATTATGGATGGGTCACAGAGTACATGTAAACTGAAGAATTTTATTGCGGATCTATAAAAAAAATCCCCGTCCATATCCGATAAGAATTGAATAGTTATTATGAAAATTTTCCTCGTCAATGCCCAAGAAATTTCGGCAAAAACATTTTCGGACCTCTGTAAATAAAAATGGCAAACCAAATTAATTTTTCGTACTAAATAATTGCTCGCTAATAATTAGAAAAAGTATTTAATTTTTGTACACGATGCAAATACCATATATTGTTTTTAAATTGTTTTTTTTTACGCACGAATTTTTAACGGGAAACGTTTCGACATTGTATCCTTGTTGAAATGTATGGAAGGGTAAACAATTAGGTAAATTAAAAAATTAAAAATTAAATAAAATGTTTGGATCATCCAAGCATTTTTACCGCAGGCTTCCGCTTTCAGGGCGCGCTATAACTTAAACTTGTTATTTTTCGTGCTCTTCCTTCCTCTCTTTTTTATTTGGTATTTTCTCCGACTGTTTCTGTTGCAGCAGGACTTACAATTAGATGTACTTTATTACGGCACGTGGATATTATGTAAAAACCATTGCTGTTTTACATTTTGATGTATTAAAGTTTAAGACAACTCAGGATAAGGCGGTGAAAGTTAATTTGACTCATGACAAGCTCATTTTTTTTTCGATTTCACACGCAAGTTACAATTTGTTGGTGTGACGTGTGTGTGACTACAGTGCTTTAACAATGGCATGTGTGTGACCAAATGGAGTTTTTGAATTTTATAGTCTATTATGACCCCTTTCACTTTTCATGAAGTCGAGTTGTGTCAGCTGTTTCTATCGCCCATGCTTTTTAGACAGTTCTACATATACACGTCAATGTGTAATATATTTGTTGAAGGGAACAATTAATAGGACTGTTTTTCAGTATTACAAATGTTACTACCATTGGTCGAAGTTCACCTGCCAGTGAAGACTTGTACCTCATGCCCACTTTCGGAAGTAAGTAAAATGTGTAGAAATTTTGGAGTTAATTGAGCGATTTATATTGTACATGGATAGGAAGTAGGAACCATTTATTTTAGTTAGACATTAAATTAGATAGACATTAAATTTAGACCCGTTTTGTTGTAAATACAGTGTAAGTGTGGACACTGTAGAAGAGAAAATGGTAACAAATTGTTTTGGAGCATATATCTGTTCCAGTTTTGGGTTCAGCAAAGCATATCATAAGAAAGTGAGGAAAGGTGTACGTACGTGGGAATACTAACTGTAATTAGATGTTTTTTATAAAGTGTGAAAAACTTTTGTGGTTGGTTGGAGTTATGGAGCACAAAGTTTGGATAAGGAAAGACCTTGGAGGTTTGATGTCGACTAAAAACAGTACAGATACCAAGGACTATAAAATTATACACGCAAATGGATAAAGTGGAAACTTGCATGACATGGCAGTATGATTGATATGGTCAAACAAAGTAGGAAACCTAACCTAACTACGAAAAATAAATCCATGTAGAGAAATCTTGGTCTTGATCGCATACAAAGTAAAAATATATCTGGGTCTTCGGGTGCTTTGTATAGCGTTTTAGATTGGCTTTGGTAGGGTGATTGTACAAGTAGTATATTCCAAGATCTAGCAGGTATACAGAATATACCCAGATTTTGACGGGAGCATGATCCGTGTTCGCAACGTATAAATTGGGTGGTGTTTTTGTTTTTTCCAGCAGCTATGGCATGAACAAAAATTCGGTGGACCCTTGTGTCTCGTGTAGTACACGCCTAGTCAAATATCTCTGGACCTTGAACAAATGAGTCAGCGAAAGTAGGTAAGAAGGTTATTACTGTGGTTTTTTACCAATAAATAATGTACTGACGATATAGTTGGTTTCCTAGGTGTATTTTGTCGGTCCTAGTTGCCAATAATTTTGTGAACTATCAAATCAGACAGTGTTTCTCACGAATGTATATAGGAATTTCTAGGTTTTGTTTACGATTTTCCCCAACATTAAGAAGTCCGTGAGGCGGTAGATTGTCAAAAAATGTATTAAATTCCGTGATTCATTATATTTATTTTACAGGTGGACTGAGTTTTCTGCACCGGGTTACTAATTGCTGCAAAAGGTTATCGCAAAAACCACATAAGTATGTCTTCGCTGGAATTATCATTCGTGTCATTGGTGTCATGGATCTCTTCTTTAGCCATGATATTTGGGGGTGTTTTCCCTTACATACCCCAGTACCGAGAGATTAAAAAGTCAGGAAATGCGGAGGGATTTTCTTTGTATGTTTGCCTGGTAAGCAAATGTTAAACTGTACGTAATTGATTTTCACCATTGTTAGTGCGTGCTTCTTTTAATTTTGGATTGATTTTGTAATATCACAGGCGCTGTTAGCGGCCAATATTCTGCGAATCCTCTTCTGGTAAGAACAAATTCTTTGCCTTTGTAAACTAGTCAGTGACAGCGTTGTACTGATTGTGAGTGTGTTTTGATCCTGTGATTAATACAAATTTGCAGGTTTGGAAGACCATTCGAGACTCCTCTGTTACTTCAGAGCATCTTGATGAACTTGGCAATGTTGTTGATGGTTCATCTATGTGTCAACGTGAAGGCACGTTCTGATATCATAAAAAAGAAAGACAAAGTTTTCACGGGTAAGTGTTTCAAAGGAAGGCAATTTGTTAAACTTGAGTGAGATTCAGTTTCTTGTTTAATTAAGTAGTTGTGTTTTTGAACTGTATTGGCTATTTGTGTTTTCCATACCAAGGTCCGTTTTTGTTTTTGACGAAAGCCAAATTTTCAATTTCAGACAAAGTGTAATAATGTCATTTCACATTTTGTAACTGATATTTAGTGGAAATGCAGTGCTGGACTTATACAAAGTTAAAAGAGTAATAGTTTTATCTTCCTGTGCTTCCTCTCTACTTGGTGCTTTTGTACAGTTTTGTAGCTCCAAATGCATGCTTGTAGCTAACCTTCGTACAAATCTGTCTATTTCTCTTTACCTACTTGGTTTTATTACCTTTGTTTTTGTAGATTTTCGTTTAAACGATCTTCGTCTCTTCGATAGCCTCTCTTGAAGTTGATTATTTGGTATTGTTTTATTGTTATTATTATTATTATATAACAATGCAGAGGTCTCGTTTCATTGTTTTAATGCGAAATTGTCTGCTTTCGACATCGTAAGAGTTAACTATGAATCAGGAATCTTTTTTAAGCTGTTCTCAATGTTCTGAATACTTTATTCAATTTCGTGTATGTTGATTTCTCTCTTGTACATATAGTAATGTGATTCTGATAAGATATTTGCCCTGATGCAATTTGTACAGAACCTTACTAGTGAGGATGTTATTTTAAAAATGATTTAGGTTCTGCTGACTCTGACGGCAGTGCACGAGAGAGACGCACATTCTTTGGTAAGATTCGAACCCTGATACGTAGCTTCTTCGGAACTGTCTCTTGTCTTTTCTTTACTCTTACTTCTTACTCTTTCTTATTGTGCTTTGTCCTTTCTGTAGTTAAGTAAAAATGCTGACCCCATGGTGATCTGCTGCTGTAGAAAAGAAAGCTTTCGGTTCATACAGGTACATTCCAGGTAGTACTCATCATACCCATGCAATTAAGGTGTGTTACATTATAACCAGGTGTACTTGGAGTGATCGCCTGGGGAAAATCCATTCGCAGGAATAGGTACGCTGCGATTCGCTGGAAACGCATCTTAATACTATACGTTAGCTATATTATTTTTGGCTTAGGTTAGGTTGTTGTAATTAGAGTTGTTGGGTAACATAAGTACTTACTGTATCAAAAGTAAACAGATGTTAATCTAAATTTTGTAGCAGTGATAATTGAATGAGATTGGGTTATGTAATGACAAATGTACTTAAGCAATACACACGTTCACACACAGTGTCGTCATCAGCACTGTATACATTTTAGGAAATAGTAAACGCTGTGTCAATTCAAGCCTTCAGTGTTACACTAATTTTGCGCTAAACTTTTCGAAAGGTTGGATAGTTTAAATTGCAGCAGCAACTACACAACACGTACTGTTTCAAAAATAGTTAGCAGAGAATGCTGCCACAATTTAAAGTTTGAAAGAATAAGGCTTGCAAGTATTATTTGCGCCAACGTAACAAATCAGCTTGTGCCTTTTGTTTTATTTCATTCAATTCAAATTCTGAAATAATTGTAGGGAACATTTTTACAAAATGTGCAGTTCATAAATCACGATTAATCAAAACAGTCTAACGAAGAATTCAGTCTAACGAAAAACTTCGTAGACAATGTGTGTTGTTCTTTGAATACGAATGCTTTAGAAGCTTGAACGCTCAAAAATAACTTGTTTGAATTCGCATTTTAAATAACTTCCGTATGGCTCGCAAGTTGCGCATGGTTGTTTTGTTGAAAAACCAGTGCCATATTTTTATTTGCCGTTCCGCCGTTCGATGTCCTTACTTAAAACTCATTCTAATTGCAATAAGTTAGTTCATGGTACTGATTTTGTACATTATGTATTTTATAGATTTAAACCCTGATCATTTCTGGGACTGGACGGACTTCCGTTCGTACGTGGAATGTGTGCTAACTTTTTCAGTTGCCGGAGCCATGGCCATGTACATGTTTTCAAGATCACCAGTGTTCGTGGAAACAGTTGGTTTTGCTGCGGTCTTTGTAGAGGCAATGCTTGGCGTTCCACAGTTTTTGAAGAACTACAAAAACCAGTCGACAAGGGGAATGAAGTAAAAGCCATATTTAAGCCGTTTTCTTGTTAGTTAGTATGATGTGTCGCAATCGCAATATAACGCTAAAAATGTTTGACAATTCTAGTCGCACCATGGTTCTCATGTGGACGTGCGGAGATGTATTCAAAACGACATACTTTGTTGTTCGTGCTGCTCCCGTACAATTTACAATTTGTGGCGCTCTTCAGATTGGTGTCGACCTATCCATCTTGACTCAAATCTGGTTTTACGGTAACAACGCTGCCTCCCAGTTAAAGTAGCTCTCATATTTTGAACCTAATAGCATTGCAGATATTTGACCTGCGAAGAAGAAATCTAAATTCATTCCACCAAGAAACATGTGAATTTGGACGCAGCTTGTATTTCAGCGGGTTAAGATCCAGCGCTAATTTCTTCCGATCGTATCTTGAGAGTTTTTTGCTTATAATAATACTAAATGTAAAATACGGAAGTTTACATGGCAGGAACATGTAAATCTCTAATAAATTTTCAAGCAAGCCCACTTTTGCCGGTACAAGGCTAACATTGACCGATGTAGTTATATAGCAGGAATTAAAGAAATAACTTATTAAAGAAGTAACTAACGTACAAACACTGCCTGCAACTTGAAGCTAATGCTATAATATGCTATAATATTCTAAATATACATAAGTATTCTTCAATAATACGCGCCAAAGTCCATGAGAATTGTCCATATTTTTTCACAGCTCAAGTTCGTGACAGAGGACAGTGATTTTAATCATTTCGGACAGAGTGTTTATTTTTACAAGAAAAGAATAGCTTCTATATACATTATTTTCTTCAAAAGAACTCGATGATTGATTGAAACTAATTTTCGAGGCAGTAACAACAGGTGAATGCATAATGTAATTAAGATACGTTTTCTTAATTACTTTCTTTTGAGATTACGACTTTTAATTTGGTACGAGTATGAATAATCTAAAAAACTTTACAGATATTACGTATTTTTATTTTAGATTATTCTTAAAACCTTTTCGACAACATGTGTCAGAAATCAGTGAGACGGTGCATCGGTATAATGGTTTTCATGAGTTTTCATGAGTAAATCTCACGTTTTCAAAAATGTGGACTTATGCCATTTTGATTCTAAACTCGTGATATGTTTTGTTTGTACCGATCTGTCTGATATTTCATGTATTGTAAAGTTTGAATGTTATTGAGTGATGTAAACGTGGGGACTTTCACATCATGGGCTCTTTTAAAAGTTTTTTTGGTTACCGATAGATAGTCAATGGTAACAATTATTGGAAATTGTAGCTAGTCATGCGATTTTCCATTGTTCTTCGGAAGATTCTGCCTGAGATGTAGCGTACTATTAGTCACGATTTATTTAAAATATTATAACTAAAAGCATTCTAGTTTTTATTGTTTTTAGTGTGCGTGTGTAAGTTTTGCTGACTGTATAAGCGTCTAGAAAAATAGATGAACATGTATACAGTATACATATGTATAATGTATTCCTAGTTGCACATGCACCATGAACGTTGTAAAAAATGAAATCCTTTATCTTGTTATAAACTGTACGAAAGAAATAGGTGTATAGAGTTAGAGGGAAGGGTGATAATCAGAAAACGTCATTTGCAACTTGCCAGAAAATGTATGCTCTAAGCCTTGTAAACTGAGATGCATAGTTTTAGCCGCCGTACAAACGAATGTACACTACGCAATAGTATTTTGCTGCTTTTACTTCGAAAGTGATAATGGTGACAAATGTATAATATGTATATTGTGTAAAAAATATTGATGTAGGTAATGTAATATTTACCAGATGCAATTCTACAAGAAATATAACTACACTTTTAATGTCTTGCATTAGCGCAAAATGTATGTAGGTGATCGTTAACTCTTGATGAGGTTTACTCTGAATGTTGAAGGTAGCTGCAATACATATTATACAATAATAATTATCACCTAGATGTACATTTATAGAACATCAAGTGCATATCGCCTGTATAGGTATTTCTGTATAATCGATTCTATTACCTGAGCATTGTTACGAAAACTGTGTTGATAACTTACTAAGAAAATATAAATACATATGTTATACAATATAAATATTAAATATACACACCTATAATTTATATTTATTATTTATATGTATGTAATTGCGTTTAATAGGAAAGCACACTCATTTACTGTGTTTTTTGTACGTTGGGCTTCAATATATACTTATTTATATTGTGATTTGTAATACGTATATCGTTTGTATGTTTCTAGCTTTCTACTATATTACCCCAAATTTATTTTTGTTGCCACGTCTTATTATTATAATTTATAATAATACGTACATATTATTCTGACGAACTGTATGCTCCTTGAAGTGAAATCATCTTATTACTTGTTAAATCCCTAGTACTGGTAGGTTATAACGTACATATGTACATTACTATGATTACATACATAATGTCTCATATTCTCATGTCTATCTATAATCTATATATTATATATTGTATGTACAAACATTGACGTCGAAAGGAAAATCAAAATAAATCGACATCGTTATTTCATCTCTCCGTTAAAATGCCAAATACAAATTAGAATACAAGGTATTGATCAAGTTTATGGCTTCCTATTAAAATCATTAAAATGTCTCACACCTGTGCATCCTGCAACTGACACCAATAATAGTGGGTCACGGTGAGGTGACACGGGTACTTGATTGCAGGATTTTTTGCATTTTAGTTGCAAATCATATTGTACATTATTATTATCCCTAGAATTTGAATAAAAATAATGATTTATTTGCCATTCAAACATACACAGTAGACCTCATACAATCTGTACAAATTACTACAGGCAACACTGAAGATGACATTCAGAATAATATATAGTTTGTTTGTAACCTAGTGTTTGGGTGGACTGTTTTCACATGTTAATTTTTATGTTGAAGTTGACCAATTGTTGATTCAAGGTACGCAATACGCACACGTATTTTTCGAAGTTACAATTTTAGCTCGCAGGTATCGGGGACACGGAACGTGACTTGTTTGTATCCATTGCAGCAATATTATTGAAGTTTTGGAACTTCACTTCTTTGTATTCAGAACGTTCATATATTTATATATGCGTAGAAACCATAATTCAGACTTGCATAGGCTTTATTAGTAATAATGCATTTACGAAAAATTAGTGACTGCTGTTTTGCTGTAAGCATGCAGTAGAATTTGTATCCGGCATTTTGTATGTACTGTGATGATTTCACAGCATCGCATTGTAGCGACAATTAGAATGATGATTGTTGTTTAATGGATTCTATTAATTAACCCATTATTTCGACTTATTGCTGTAAGAAGCATTGCTGTTGTGACTATAAATAGTTTGACATTCTAATTAAGACTTCAGTCTGTCTCAGACTCCCGAGTTGCTCGGTTCTAAAACTAAAACCTCTTACCTTCCCTTTACCTGTCATTCAATGTCATTTGATGTTGCTTGATACTGCTTAATGCTTTATGTATTGAATAAATGCATGTCTTATGTGTTTGTTTTAATAAATGCCCTAATTGAGCCTTCATCATGAATCACTGAGTTCTATTACAGTACATAACTTTTGGTTGTTTTAGCAAGGTTTTAGATATCTTACAATATTAGTATCAAATGGCTATAATTCTACATTGTGTTTGTTATAATAAAACGTTGTACTAGTTAACAGTTAACAGTCTGGACACTTTGTACCTAAAGGATTACGATACTATTAAAACGACGAATCCACTAAATTAAATAAATAATATCAATTGTAATCCTGCATTTCCGCAGTATAAACTCGAACTCTAGAAATGAATGAAAAGAGTGCTCTGAAATCAGTGGGTGGGTGAAAGTAGAATTAGTTTTCTCCATGGTAAATCACGTTGCATTCACTTCGTCTGCCAATATACGCAATACGCACCCATATGACAAAATAATAATGATGGCATCCACGAAACGATGATACATAGCAGGTTTATCGCTTCAAAAAGATAATCTCTTATGACAGAGAGAAAGAAATAATGAGCGTGGCTCAGTCCTAGTCCTTTTCTTATGGGCGAAATGTCAAGATTTCTTTGGAGAAGGAGTGGGTAGCTGTCGATGCGTAAGAACCAAATACGACTAGGTGACCGAATTTCTAATTTATTATGTAATAATTATTAATATTCAAAACAAAGACCCTCCATGTGTCATATTGTGCATAGGATAACGATGAAACACACATTGCTCTACTTTCTCAATCTTCGGACCATCCACCATCTATCGAAATGAGAGGAAATCGCGTCCGAAAGCAGTTCCATTCCACGATTGTAACAGCCAAGTAGACACATAAAGTTTCTATACACATAAAAATGTTCATGAAAATAAAGGACCCAAGAATTTGAATGAGCATGCCGCGGGAACTTTATAGGGAAAATTCATATGATTGTTCGCATTCATTCTAGATTCTCTCGTGTATTTGATTCAATCGTAAAAGAAACATCTGTGGTTTTCTAATTCTTTTTTTCGGTATAAAATTTCCTGAAAAAAAAAAAAAAAAACGGGTTCACCCCATGCGGATGTTCTCCCGAATCCCGAATGACACCATTCCTACAAAGAAATTTGAAACCGCATTCAAGATTAGGGAACAATATACGGAGATTATTATTTGTTATTGGAACTAATAATTCTGTCAAATTACTTTCGGAAATAAAGTTTGCTCAACATATCTGTGGATTTTACTGGAGGCTCGACGTGTTCGTAAAATTTTTGTAATATTCAAGTTTATCCTCCATGAGTTTTGTCAGTTAAAAATGTGATTTATTAAATGCCAAATTAAACCATGTGTTTTTTTGTATATGTATTTACGTGACATTTAAAAAGTATAGTTGTTGAAAGGACAAAGGACGTTCGTCTATTTTTGATCAAGTTAAAACCAAAGAAACTGGGATTTTACATGTTCATTCTTCAAATAAACAAAGATTTCTTACCCCGTCCGGTGCGTCAAAATCTTGAGTAGTCAGGGAGCGCAAAGTCCCAGGATTAGTTTTCTGGATTTAAAAGCCGTGTCGGATTTCCTGAGTCGGTCATTATTTTCCAGAGGTTCCCTAATTTATTTTCGTTTGGTGTACGCTCTCGAGGAAAGAAAATCCGGAGGAGGAGTATGTTCTGCTGGACCACAAAATCGAAAGTGGCCACAAATCGAATTGAAACAAAGGAAGACATATGTGTCTTGTGTGGTACATTTTTGCAGGCGAAATTGATAGCAAATTAAGAGATTCCAATTTAGAATGAAAGACAATACCATGGAACGCTGTGATACTACTGACAACACTTCCAATGAAGTCTTCCCGGGGGTAATTGCAAATATCACTTTAATTTTCTGGATGTTTCAGTATTAATACTGAAATTAATGAAGATGAAGATTTTGTGTGTGTAGACTGACGAAAATGTTTTTTGTTTGTTATAATATGTATACATGATTATTTCATCATTTGCACTTTTTTCTGTAGCTGGAAGTCCCACAAATTGTCCCTACGATGCTGGACAAGCTTCAGGATTACTCGAATAACTTGAGACGACTGTCGATTCACCAGCTGAAAAATAACTTGAGAGCCTATGAATCACCAAGAGAAACTCGGAATTTGTACCAGGTTCATCCCACCCAACAGCCTTTCATGTTGCAGGTAAAGGACCGGACCATTTGTATTCAATGCTTGCAGGATAAAGTTTCGTCTAACTGATGAGTCTGATGATATTTTTATATGTGTAGGTGTCGTTTTCAAAAAACGGAACATTACACGGTGTATTGATTTTATCTTTTTTTTTGACAAATAGGAGTGGCAATAAGTGAGGATAAATATGTATATTTTCATTTATGTGGTCACATTCATTTATGTGTTTATTTGTGCCAATGTATGAACTTGATATTTACTGTAAATTAACAACATTGAGAAACCACTTATTTACTTCGCTAAATATTTTGTTCACTCACTTTGTGGCAAAATGAAGTAGTTTCTGTGCATAAATGTGTATAATGTCTTTTGATTATTATTAGCTAATACATAACTTATTATTATTACCCTTCCTTTACTTTTATTTTTAAATGTTACCTAGTAATAGATAGTTTTGCATCTATTTTTCAGTTTGTTCGCGATCCCGCAACTGGAAAGGTGATTAACTATAAAGAAGTGGAAATCTCTAATATTGGTGAAACGTCAAAGAATTCACTATCCTTGACCAGAGCTTTGGGCCCTCAAAATGAAACAATCAAAGGAAACTCCACTAATCTTCCTTTTTGGCCGGGGGGCTTTGATGAAGAGAAAAAGGCTGCCACTTTAAGGTTTTCTGCTAACACAGAGTTTGATATAGATGAATCACAAATAAACACTGAATTGTTTGGTCAAGGTACAGACTAAAATTGATTTGCTTAAAATTCTACTTATCATCTTCGTAAATGTGGAACTTGACTGTTTTTATTATTAACCATAAATGGGACACTAGATTTATTACAGTCTCCTCCGGGGCTACCAACCGTGCGTTTGGAATTTTCCACTCCAGCTGTAGTCAGTGATATTAATGATTTTTCAGCACTATCTTTGGAGGTCAGTACAAGATCAATTCTAACAGAATAGAGTGAAGATGGTCTCGCTGGACAAAAGGGTGGAGACATTGTAATTACATGGTAGCTTTTTATTACTTTGATCTAGGATGACAGCTCTTTAGCGTCTTTAGACTTTTGGCAAGGCAAGTCTAAGGAGGAAAACCCTAAGGATTCTGATGCTCCATCTTTTATCAAATTAAACAAAAAAGAAAGCAATTTTAAACGTTTGCTGCGAGAGATTCCTGATGACGTTTTGGTTCCTTCACCGGCAGTAAGATTGGTTTTTTATCGAGAATTAAAGATACGTTACCGTAAGCGGCATTTGTAAAAAAAAAGCATGACGCCTAAAGCATCTGAAAGTGAATAGTGCGGTAACCCCGATTTTATGCATTTGACTGAACTTGTTGATCATTTTCAGGATCCAACTGATCGTGTTCCTGTTTTGAAAATAAGCAAAACACCTGCTAACTACAAATCTCAAGCAACGTTGCCTTGGGCGGAGCCTATCGACGTTACTGTTCCAATGACCGATTTTCACGACAAAGTTCCGGATATGGCTTTTAAGTACCCATTTGAACTAGATACTTTCCAGAAACAGGCAGGTTTCTTTTGTTATTTGGTGATACGTTGTGCAGTTTTGGTGTATATAGTAAAAACCATTCGACAAATCACTGGTCCGTGTCATATGTAGATATGTATTGTGTTTAATGTTGTTTGGTATACATGTACGATCAGGCAATATGGAAATTGGAAGAGCACGAGAATGTGTTCGTAGCTGCTCACACTTCGGCTGGTAAAACTGTTGTCGCAGAGTATGCTATTGCTTTATCCGTGCGGCACATGACAAGGCAAGCAAGCGGTTTCATTGCTTCGCATTTGTATTTTATCGGCATTTCTTTTTGTATGTCATTCAAAATGATTGATATAATAAATAATAATATTTTGCAGAACCGTGTACACCTCTCCTATAAAAGCGCTGTCGAATCAAAAGTTTCGTGATTTTAAAAATAATTTTGAAAGTGTTGGCTTGATCACCGGTGATGTTCAAATCAACTCTTCGGCATCTTGCCTGATTATGACAACAGAAATTTTGCGGTCGATGTTGTACAATGGTTCAGATGTAATCCGTGATTTGGAGTGGGTTGTGTTTGATGAAATCCATTATTTAAATAATGAGGAAGTAAGTTTTATGATATTATGTATTTGCGGAATTTATGCCTGTTGCTTCGATTTTAGCTAACATTTGTTTTTGTTGCCTTTTAGCGTGGCCACGTGTGGGAAGAAGTATTAATTATGCTTCCCCAACATGTTAGTATTATAATGCTGAGCGCCACAGTTCCAAATGCCCTAGATTTTGCGAATTGGGTAGGCGAAATAAAAAAGAAAAAAATCTACGTAATCTCCACCCCGAAAAGGCCGGTGCCTTTGGAGCATCACTTATATACGGGATCGGGCGGAAAATCTCGGAATGAACAATTTCTTATTTTGGACGGAGTCGGGAAATTTATGAAAAAGGGGTATTAAGAATTTATATTTTTGCTACCGGACACATGAAACGAAGTTAAATGTATACATTTATGTTTTACTCGACTGTGTTAGGTATGAAGAAGCTAGGGAAGCCAAAAATTCTAGAATGTCGAAGCATCAGCAAAGTTTTGGTCCGAAGGGAAACAACAAGGGAACAACTGACAACTTTGAAAAGACTCTGTACAATGGGCTAGTTGCACATTTGAAAGAAAATGTAAGAAAGTATTAAGATTAAAAGAAATATATTTGTTTTTTTAGAACGAAGAGAAAATAATTTAACGCGGTGGAATATTCTAGGATAAGCTCCCAGTGGTGATTTTTACTTTTTCAAGAAATCGCTGTGATACATATGCGAAGTTGTTAAGTTCAATAGATTTGTGTACTGGTGCTCAGAAAGCTGAGATTCATGGATTTTTTCAAAAAAGTATAAGTAGGCTGAAAGGATCGGACAGAGAACTTCCACAGGTCAGTAGTACACGCAAATACGAATGCCTGTACTTGTAGTGAAGTAACTTTTTTAATTGCATAAAACGTATTTTTTTAGGTTCTATTAGTTCAAGAAATGTTAAAGAATGGCGTTGGTGTTCATCACAGCGGTATTTTACCAATTTTGAAGGAAGTGGTAGAAATGTTATTTCAAAAGGGTTTAGTGAAGGTAAGCAGAGCGATAAATCTCATGGCGCAATACTTCATAAAGTGTGATTTCTGTATAAAATATTCAAATTTTTAGTTACTTTTTGCCACGGAAACATTCGCCATGGGTGTCAATATGCCCGCAAGAACAGTTGTTTTTGATACCATCCGCAAGCATGACGGCACTCAGTTTAGAACTCTTAACCCCGCTGAATATATACAAATGGCTGGTCGAGCTGGTCGCCGTGGTCTTGACACAACTGGAACAGTTATTATATTATGCAAAAACAACGTTCCAGACATCATGGACCTTCAGACAATGATGCAAGGAAAAGCAGCAAAATTAAAGTCACAATTTCGATTGACCTACAGTATGATACTTAACTTACTTCGTGTGGAGAGCCTTTCCGTTGAAGATGTGATGAAGAGGAGCTTTTTAGAAGCTGGAACTCGTACTCTTAAAGTTGAAGATATAAAAAATAAATTAGTTAGTGTTAAAGAGAAACTTGAAGAATTAGAATTTGAACCAAGGAATCAAGAATTTCAAGAACTATATGATCGAGTGAAGGACTACGTGAATCTTCACGATACTCTATCGGTATATATGTATATCATATTCCAAAACTATAAACCTTATGGTCACATTTTTCGCAAACATGGGATATAACTGTATTTGTTTTCATCCAGGAAATTATCGTCTATCATCCAAAGGTTGCAAAAGAGCTAGCACCTGGCCGCTTGGTAGTTTTTGAGCTGCTACCGAAGCATAACCCGAGAATAGGAATTATTATAACTACTCTTATTATGAAAGAAGGCGGTCACAGTGTTAAAAAATACCGAATTCTTACCCTGGTGTCTGATTACGACTCACAAAGCATGCCTGATTTAAAGATCTCAAATTTGCCCGGAACCGAGTTGCTAGAGGGGTATAAGACTCCAGACGTGCTGGACAGAAAATTTCGGTTGTTTGTTTACTACGCGCACCGAGGTCTCACAGAATTCGTACCTGACGGAATAGTTCAAACTCAGTATGGTGAATATCCGAAACATGTTATCGTAACGATTACGTCAGATCATATTCTTGAAATCACTGAGATATTATGGCGAATTGAACCCAGTATGATAGAGGAAGACGTTAAAAAAAGAGAAATACCTCGATTCCGGTAAGGGTTTGTATGATTGATAACATTTTGACATTATGATGGTAACATTTTTGAAATAACTTTTCATAGTTAAGATGTAATGTTGCTTCTCACAGGAACGATCTACCTGGACGAAGTTGTTTGGACCTCTTGCTACAGCTACAACATGTGAATCATGGCGTGGTGAGCAGAAGTATCAATCCTGCTTTGTTTAGTCCCTTTGCAGATGCTCTAAAAGGGTTAAGTCCCGATAATAAAACTGCGGTAATCAAACTCGACGCTCTACGAAGCAAGTTAAAAACAATCGACTACTTAACTGTGCACCCAAACTTCCTTCATCAGGTGGGTTAAACTTTGATTTGAGGTACCTTACCTCTTCCTTTTCCTGTCAACAGCATGTAAGAACTAATTTACTGTTTACATTAGTTCCGTGAAGTGTTCTTTTATATGAGACTTGTGGATGAAAGAAATCATCTGGAATATCTACTGAGTCCCAAGAGCTTGCGGCTCCACGAAGAGTATCAAGCTAGAATAGGCGTTCTGCAGCAGTTGGGTTACATAGACTCCGAGAATTTAGGTAATCGCGTGCCTGGTTAACACTTTCGTATCAAGACCTTTTCCTACATACACATGCAATCGTATCGTTTTAACACACTTCCTGTTACTCTACGCCAACACCAAATCAAATGTAACTGTGTGTGCTGCTTGCTTCGGAAGTGAAATGTTTAACCCAAATGATTTATCTGATATAGTTCAGCTGAAAGGGCGTGTAGCTTGCGAAATGGGAAATCAGAACGAGCTGATGGTGACGGAACTCATTTTCAACAATGTGTTATCAGATTGTCCCCCAAATGAAGTGGCAGCGCTCTTATCATGTATGGTTTTCGAGGCAAAAAATATCCCAGAACCAAAATTAATGCCGGATGGTAGACTGAAGCAGGTTAAAAAGCAGACCCCTTATTACATTAGGAATTATAGTGAATAGCATTGCTTTAAACTGTAAAAATTGCTTTTCAGAAAGTGGAAGAGATCAAAAAGTTAGCTAGGACCATCGGGCAAGTACAAAGAGATTGTGGCGTTAGTGAATCCGTTGACGCGTATGTTGAGCAATTCAAATTTGGACTGGTGGAAGTTGTATATGAATGGGCTCAAGGAAAGGTAGTTTGGAGTTATAACTTGAAGCATCATGATTGTATTTATTTGTTTGCATCTTGTGTTATTGGCATCTCTAATTTGCTTGAATGCCTTGTATAGCCGTTTGCAAATATTATGAACCTTACGGAAGTTCAGGAAGGCCTGATAGTGCGGACGATTCAGAGACTGGATGAAATGCTTAAGGATGTTAAGG
Source organism: Disparrhopalites patrizii (assembly GCA_034698585.1). NCBI lineage: Eukaryota > Metazoa > Arthropoda > Collembola > Symphypleona > Sminthuridae > Disparrhopalites > Disparrhopalites patrizii. Next base: position 27,484 of record JAQGBT010000619.1, on the reverse strand, counting down.
ATGCTGCTCGAATCATTGGAGATCCAACGCTGAAGAAGAAAATGGAAGAAGCATCAGAATGTATTAAGCGAGACATAGTTTTTGCAGCTAGTCTTTACACACAGTAGGTGTTTCTTGGAAGCACGTAATTTTGTGGGAAAATATTGGTACCGGCTTGGTATAACAATATTATAAAATATAAATAAATTTATATAATAAAAGTAAAACAAGCCGTCTAATAAATTTAAAATTTGAAATGACCATAAAATTAATGTTTGTACCGCTTCACATAACAAAAGGTCACAACCGTCTTTGTATCCCCTTTGTCCAGGCAGAAAGAATGACTTAAATGAGTGATGGTTTGACATGTATATTATATACCTATACATACACATACTCTAGTTCTGACTTTCAACTCTCGGCCAAGTACCCTTCATTCATATTTATATTTACGATTCGTCGAACCTGGGCTGTTGTTTGGTTTTCACAATTGCATGCAATTCATGCTTTCACAAAAGCATGTATTTACCTAGATACTATTGAGAAGACACAAAAAGAGTATTATGCAATTACGGGACAACCTTTTTGGTGAACACTGGCTATCGTTGTAGGTTGTAGTGTTGTCAGATGTTGAGTAAGCGCTGTTATTCCTGTGTACGATACACACAGATACCTATTTGGAGAAATCCTTCCTGCTATGGTCGATGTCGGCAAGTAGCAATACCTTTTAATAAACACGCCAGTACTTACAGTCTGTGGGGCTACTTGATACTGTGTGTATATTTAAAGACCGCATCAACGCCGCAACCGATTAATCGTTATTCGAATACCTTAAAGCAAAAAAAAAATCGTGTTTGAGCTTTGAACTGCTATTGTGGCTTCAACACTTAATACTCAATAGTAATAATAATGGCGATTCTATCATTACTCAAGATCGCTAGATCGGAACAACAACTATACATTTATTACATTTGTAAACAAACAAACATCATTAAAATAAATACAAATTATTAATAAAAAACACAAAATTGACAGTCAATTCTCTGTGTTGTGGAGCCACAAATTTTTGGCAGATTTATCCACTGTAAGTTTAAGAGGGTCAAAAGAAGTGATTGTAGGGGAGTTGCTAAAAAAAAATTATACACCCCCCATTAAACCCAGATCCGGCAAATTCGAAATTGGCGCGGAAAAATCGCCATAATTTTGTTAATTATTAACATAAAATGTTTGTTCCTAAAGACGGAATGAAAAAATCGATTTTGCCGAAAAGTTAGATCTTTGAACTTTTTTTGACAAATCGCCATAACTTAGCAAATCTTGGTCGAATCGGGATGCAGTCAAGTCTTGGCATTATCGTATCATAGCGCTAGGGGGAGGCTAATGTTTCTTGGTACTCCATGTATATGCACATATGTGTATACCTAGACAACTTTAAACTGCAATGGACACACACATATAGAGAAAAACCTTGATGGGATCGTGTGTCACAAAGCTCACAATAACGTTCAACTGTGGTCATATCCTTTTCTGAAGTAATTATTGTTATTAGAAGTGTGTATAAACTTTTTAACGGAACAGACCTCGGGAAATTCTGAAGGTTAAAGGAAGAGTACAGTCACACAAAAATACTTTCATTATTTTTTTCAAGGAAGCGTACCGCACCGTTTCACTTGCAATCTTCACTTATTATAATATATATAAGTAATTTAAATCATCTACACTGTGTATTTGGACTGTATTGTGGTATTTTAATTTCAAATACACAATTCCACAAAGAATTTCTGCTGTTTTTTCTTGAAAACAAGGATCTCAAGTGTGCTCATTTTAAATTTAATTTCAAGCCGCAACACCAGCTCATTTAAATATTTTTCATTTCAGTATCTTACAAAAGGTTTAACAATAATTTTCTTCGATTCGTATATATATTGATGCTTAAAGGATTGTTTCCACACAAGAATTTCAGATGGTGAAGCACATATTTCTTGATGTATTAATTTATTATGCGTCTAAATAAAGATAGCTTCTTGGTTGTTGGCAGGTTGGGTTGTTTCCAATAAAAAATGCTGGAACATGAACTGCATGATACGATATTGTGTTGATTGATGAGAACAATTAAACCATACCTCGTATAATCCCAGCATTCATGAGCTAATCACTTGCACAGGATTGCCATAAAAATAAAGAATGCATAAAAAACAGCAGTAGCAAGCACAGCACATTCTGCAGATTAGTTCGGCTGCGTAGATGTCCCGAGATTTTCCTTCCTGATCCTCGTCACAGCTGCAACTTCTCAAACTTTATGCGTTTGGTTATCGTGTAACAAGCCCTCGCTTAAATGCACTTAAGCTCATCCGTGGAGCAAGATTTAATCTCATTAAGTACATAAACGCAATTAATTACTCCTGATTAGATTTGCACCCAGCTCCAAGTATGAGTGTCAGAGATACGTGAGCATCCTCACAATTTTTAAGTGACACAGCTTGCTCCTGTATCAACTTTGTCTCAAGACAAATCATATTTGACGTTGGGAACTAATGAAATTCAGCCTCATCATTCGAATCCTACCCACCTTTCACAATGATCAGGCAATTCATTTATCTTGCTTTCTCTCCTTCTCTCTCTCTCTCGCTCTCCTGCATAGATTTACACATTAAAGTCGGCTTCCGCATAGATTTATTTTTACCAAAGTTGTCACACAATGCCCCTGTCAATCTTTTACTATTATTTAGGTATTGGTATAAGACTCAAGGTTAGGACTCTTTACTCAGCATTGCACAGTAATTGAGTTTAATTTGTCAATAATAAAGAGACGTTTATACGGGAAATACACCTCCCACACAATATTGATAGCATGTTATTACGTTATTAGACTACATTGACCATTCATAACACTCATTTCGCATTTCCATCAAAGTCTTTCAATTGGAAAAAAATACAGTTTCTATAAACGCAATATTCCGTTTTTTTTGCTGTATATGATCCGTTTAAATTGTGATTTTTTTTTTAAATTTATAGCCTACACAACCACATCCGAGGTCAGTGGTACATAGTTGGTGGCTAATACCATTTCGTCAGTGATGAGAATAGAGTGTTTGGTGTTAAAGATTTGAGGTTTCCCCTTTTCTGCTATTGTTATTTCTCCAATTTTCTCTCATGCCAATTTACTGTTTACTTTCCTTGTTCCTGCCGCTAAAAAGGTTTTCAGTTGCATGTGGCAGGTACGTACGTCATTTTTTTAAAAAAAGATTACTAGGAACTTCCGACTGAGTACACAAAAGACTGCACTTGGGAAGGAATTAATGGGGATTTCATGTGAGGATGTGATAAATCCAAAATCCATACATTAGGGTGATCCTTTCAGTATCTACTACTCAAGGGTGATTAGTAGAGGATGTGAACATAATCATATTTTTAAAACGTTTATTTTATTCTATTAACTTTTAAAAAAATGCATGAATACATTGAAGAAAGAAAAGAAAGGTGATACAGAAGAATACCTTGAATATTAATTCTCTCTGACGCAGCCTTAACGAATGCAGAGAGAGAGAATATAGCAATATGTAATAGAAGCTTGATTAATCTTTGGCTACTTGTGTGTCCCATGAATGAGCATGAAATAGAAGTAGAATATGCCAACAATTCGCTGTTTTGATTTGTTCTTTGCTCTCCCTTGTACAAAGCTCATGCATAAATAAAGATATTAAAAAAAAAAACATTTAGAGGCTAGAGGCAAGCACATAAGAGTTTTGTGCAAGTGCTATTTTGTGTGAGTGCTAATTTCGTACCGCAGTCCAGTAAGCAGTTAGTTGCGTTGGAGGTTCAGACTCTGTCACATCACAAAAAGTATTTAGGTATATACTATACGCGGTGGAAAGTGACTTTGTTGTAGTATAGGTAACGTCATAAAAGGTGATTAAATACGGTAATTCCCTTCACTTCTCATTCTAGTAGGTTGGGTGAGGAAAGGAATACATTAAGTCGGTTCATTTTCGTGTAAAAAAAATATATTAGGAGGAGCAAATGAGAGAGAGAGAGAGACGTAGAGAAATATAATAGACTTCATAAAAATCAGACCTGAGTATTTTTCCTTTGTCATATTACAGTGAGCACATTCATGTGGAGGCTCAGGACGCGTAAAGGTGTCAAAAAGTGAAATCGAGAGAGTAAATCTAAAAATTGAGTGGCTGTAACGGGAAATAGGGAAATCCCGTGGGGCATTATCGTTATTGGTCCCAATCAATTATTTCTTCCAGTGATACTCCTTCCTGCAGTCCCTTTACACTGATTGTGCGTGCATTCAATACAAAAAAAAAATCTAGTAACTGAAGGGTAATATATACATACTAAATTATTCAGGACAAGCGGCTTGAGTGAAAACTTGTGGTGAAATGGGCCATAAAACGTTGCTACTGGCTGTCGTTATCATCGCCGTGGGTGTCACGCTTGCCATTCCTCGGAAACGTCAAAATAATGGACAGGTTGATCCCAGTAACTTGATGTTCACCTTTGATCGTCCAGGTAAAAATTTCCCTTTTAATAATTTTTTGTATTTTTTTTTTTTTTGTATTAGAATCATTTGAAGTTTCATTTTGTAGAATTCTTTGTCACAATTTCTATTCCTATGAGTATTCTCATAAGCTACTATTGAGATTGATTTGATGGGAAAACCAGGCTGTGTTTGTTGAAGTATACTGTTACGAAATACATGAATAGAATTTCGTAAGCATGGAAAGACCGTCAATTTCATGAAGCACTCCTTCCACCTTTGATCTCACCTCCCACCCTTTTGTTCCCTTCCCAATGTAGAAGATGTCCCGTCAGCTTTTTTCGAGGATAATGCCCCGAGAGGTACCACAGAGAAGAATGTGCAGAGTAATAATAATAAAAGTCCTCAACCCAGACGAATCTATCCCGGGTGTCAGGATGGAAGTGGAGGCTTATGTGTTTCCAGAGGAGAGTGCCCATCCCATTTGAAGCCCGAGAGGGATAATCGGGGCGCTTGTAAACTCAACCAGGAGTGCTGCTACGGACGTAAGATTTGTGATAATTTTTGGTTTGTTTTATTATGTATACGTTATAACCATTTCTGTTTATACACCATTTTAACAGGATAGAAATTTATATACGTGTAATGGTATAATATCAGATTGTTCATTGGGGGAAATATTTGATTTGTAGCTCCTGTTTCGGATACATCATGTGGGAGTCGAGGAGGTGAATGCAGATCCGTGGAAAGTTGCGGGCGCTTCACTCCCAAAGTACAAGGCACAGAATGTGATGGAAACAGTCAAGTTTGCTGCATCCTGATTTTTTAAAATAATAGAAAGATTGAAATTCCGGTTTCCATTTCATTTTTACGTGTAGGAAAGCTCATAAAATGTGGATCCGGTACACGCCTTTGTATATTATGGAATTAATAATGTGTAAAATGAGTTTGTAAAGATTTAACGAAATTAATTAATTAAACGAAATTATTTCCGAAATGCAGATGAACTATTTTTCGTCTTCACATGCAGGCGTGAAAGTACACGGAAGACAGAAATGGAATCCTAAACTCTCTATTGTCGTTGTAGAAAAGATTTCTCTTTTAGATGAAACATCTTGCAAACTATTCTTGTAAAGCGAAAACAGTATCAGCGTGGTGCAGTTTAATTACTGGCCAAGCTGTATCATTGATTTTACTACTAACAGATTTTCTGTATTATACATATTGATGTATACAATTACATGTGTAAAACATAAATTTTTTACCATTAGTACAATTATATATTATACAGACGTAATGCCAATTTAAGGATCTTTTATTATTCTACTTAACGTAGTGTGTAAAATGGATAATTAAATATATATATTTGGGAGTAATACGACAAGGCTGTGTTATGTTAGTAATGTTATGTTATGTTGGGTAATTTTGTTTTCGCCAAATATTTTTGAGAATTTTGTTTGTGACTGTATCGTAGATTTAAAATTATATTTCTTTCTGAAACACATATACTTTACAAATGCAGTTAAATACTGGCAAGGAAATAAATACATAAATCCCTCATAATTCTCCCCTTCAATTTTTAAATGGAGGCTATTTGTCAGCAAATATAGTTTTACACTTGTCTCAATTAGTTTTAACATAGTCATTACTACGTGAAAAATCATCTTCTAATCACCGTCTGATTGGTACCTTAAAAAGTAATTCCCATTACTCACAAACAGAGAGAGAGAGAGTGGCAGAGGGAAAAGAAGAAGCGTATATAAATTCTTTGAAGACCGACCATGATAAAAGGGTTTTCTTTAATCGTTATTAGCTCGTATGTAATACAAGTCCGTGTATGTGCACATATAATATATGTTTTTGAAAGGAAAATTTAAAAAATACAATATTGTTCTCCTTCTTCTTGTTGCTTTACAGTCAAAGTTACTTTTTGAGTTTTGTATAGTTTTTTTTTTGCATAATAATAATTATTCTCCGACATGTATTTAGTTATACATTTCTTTCCCCCCCCCCATATGTTGCTTCGCTGTTGTTTTGCTCAGGCTATAAAAGAGTAACCTCAAGGCATTTTCCCTTCACAGTCGTCGTATATAGGGTCAAGTGTGACCCAACCGGTCCAAAATTTCCTGGAGGGCTATTTCACTTTAGTTATTTAAATGATTTCATAGCCTACAGCGTTTTTTCACGATAATTTATTTCTTCACAATAAACTTGAATCTCATTTAGGAGTAGTATACAAGCCGTGTTTGTGTGTGTGTGTATGTGTATCTTTCTGTTTTTCCCCCTCCATACGTATGTGTAAAGTTGGTACATTTTTCTATTTTTCTTGTCAAGGTTTAGAAGATCCTTGTACACACTCAAAGGCGATTGCCAGAAAGCAAATAGAAACATTGTTCTCAAGCTAAAAAGCATTTTTACAACAAAGTCTTAGATGCCTCTCCCACTCAAAGTTTCTTTTGTACTCACTCTTTTTTTCTTCCCAAAAACAGAAAATAACATATTTTATCATGGTGAAGCATTTTTTCAAATTTCTTTTTCGCTTCCAGAAATCTATAGCTTGTATATATATTTTTTTTTTTTGAAAATTCAACTCTCAAGGCTTCGTCATGTCAAACTTTTACTCTGACCAGGCCCACCCTCTTACTGTCACCGGAGACTTTGCAATGGATTTCAAATTGTGGTAATTGGCATCCTGCTGACTTTGCACGCATTCTCTCTTTACCCCACAATGCCCGTTGATACACATATTGATTTTTTTCTGTATGCTAAAGATTTGTTTACGCTATGTATTCAGTGTGTATTTATTGCCAACAAAATGTGGCAATGGCTGTTCTCCCGAACTTTTAATGTGGCATGGGGAGCAAGACTATTTTGACCAACCTAAACACCTTCATGTTCAAAGATTGTTTACATTACACATGATTCCTTGATTTGTATGTGGGAAATCTCCCTTTGAAGCTTATGGTAGTAGTAGCCGTCTCCTGGGTTAGACGTAAATCCTGTCAAATTTCTATCGTTTCTATTTGACAGGTATCCATCTAGATCAGCCTTTGTTATCAGTGCTCTTGCTCTTTTCCATGTACATCTAGTCACCCCAACTCTGTTTGTTCTTCATTCACATTAACTCTGTAGATAAAGTAGGCTGAGCACACGGGAAATCCCATGGCCAAGAGTGAAGAAAGAGAAAGAGAGAGAGAGAGAGAGTGGGAGACACAAAACAAAAATGAGAACTCCCAAAGCTTGAAATGTGTAAGTGCTCGGAGGTAAACATTATACGGAGTATATGGGTGTTGGAGGCCCATCTGCTTTTGGTGTACATTACGGATACGATACATAGCAGGTATACGTATGGACTTATCCTTTCAGTCAATCAAGAACTTCAATCCACTTTAGCGGCTTTATAGCTCAAAGCTAATTAGCATAAAGCCATATGAAACAATTTTTCAAATGTTCCTCAAAGCGTTGCGTGCTTTCAAACAATCTTTCCCCCCCAAAAAAATTATTCTGATTGGTCTTCCCTTTTTTGAGAAAAATTTGGAATGTGATCCTAATCGAAAGAATGTAGCTAGGCACACGAAGCTGTGAATACCTTCATATTTTTTCTTTTTACTTTAAGAAAATGTATGTATGTATGAAATATGGTCAATTATGCCTGTTAATCCTTCATTTATCTGTCAAATGTCTGTTAAAAAAAAGGGTTTCAAGAAATACACACTGATTAACGTCTGGGGCTTATTGTAACACATATGGCCCACCATTTCCGTTGCACGATCTTCGGTAAATGTTTAATTGACTATTTAACGATATTCGTCTATAGTCTGGATGGGTTTGAATTGAATTCCTAAAAAAGAATTCTCCCAGTTCTTTCTTCCTACCTTTCTTGCTCTCGTTTGTGTTCATTTCCCACTCTTTCATTTTCTCCTCTTTATTCCTTTCTCCCGCTCAACCTTTCTTTCACCTCTCGATTCATTCCCACCTTTCTATTTTTTTCTCTCTCGAAAGAGCCTTTTGTAATATAAGATCGGACACTCTTTCGGAAAGACGGTTCATCCCTGAATAAGATGTAAGTCACAGGGGGTTAAAAATTATTTTGATCATTTATTTAACTAAAATTAACTGAATAACCGCATTTGTACATGCTTTGCAAGAACTAAATTATAACTAGGAAGAAATTTAAATGTAGACGATTCAAAGGTGGGAATGACGATGCTTAGAAATGATAAAAGGGCAAAGTTTCGGTGAATATTAAGACCATTTGGTGACCAGACTGAGATTGGAATGGAAGTTTTTACATTATGAGATTTTTTTACTCTCTCTCTCTCTCTCTCTCTCTCTCACTCTCTTTATGTGTCTCCCTCTCTCTCCCTGGTGATTCCTCAGGGGATGTTTCTAAGGTTCTTTTGCATGTAATTTAGAGCCTGGGGTGTCAATGTATTTATGATGAGGACTGCATCTTATTATGCATGCAAATGAAATTCAACGGTTTCCTTCGTTTGGTAAAAAGGACTTTGAGTACAAACATACAAAGTGAGAGGAAGAGAGAGAGAGAGAGAGACAGAGAGAGGAGTAGCTTGTGATGAATACCAGTGGCCGGCGGGCTAGATGACTGGCACTGCCGGGGGGAAATTAAGGAAAGAAAATCCTAAAAGAGTCCAACACACTCCCAGCCAGTCGTCTTACATCATTCAAAAAGAGACCTGAGCATTTTATTTGCCCATGGCTATTCCATCAACTGCACGCATATAGCATCCACAGCTTTTTTTTTTTTTTATCCACAGGCTCTCACCTACATATGTGTGTATGTATAGGCCTTCACCAGTCACATACATCACACGGGTCGGGGGGAGAGACACAAGAGGGAGAAAGAGAGATAATGTATAGAAAAAAGAAAATAAATATCTTCTACTTACATGTGTTGTTATTTAGTAGTAACAATGAGTAATAATTGTTCCATTCTCTATATGACTTTTTCCTGGCGCATCTTATTATTCCTTTTAGAGGGGATGTATGGAAGGAATTAGAAAAGCGCACGGGTCATAGGAAAGCCCCTCGTCCCCGGCATACACCATAAAGTCTCTACTGTATATGGAAACTCCTTTTAGTGGCTTCCTCAGCTTGAGTCTATCTATATACAATTGGGTGTTTATAAATATGGCCGTAGCAACGAGATCCTACAAACTATGATGACCAAGTAGAGATGAAAAAAAGTGTTGGTAAAGATTTCCACACCCTTCAACTTCTCCTCGGACATACCAAGGGCTTGTGCTGAAAATTTCTTACTGTCTACCTTTCCATACTTTCTTCTTCCTTTCCTTCCCATACATACGGTTTCTCTTTATTTTTAAAAACCATAATCACATCCACGAGTTAGATATAATCTTGACAGCAAGTCTCTCCAGGCCATGGCTACAATGCCAGCTTAATCTTGACACAAATTTTATGGATGTGGTATGAACATTTATAATTTGAAAATAAAATGGGTTAAAAAAATAAAAATGAGTGCCTTGGATGGAGGAACAAATCGGATCGTTTCATACCATCTTTAGTCCTAGCTTTTAATGTTTTTTGATGAAATTGATTTGGTGAGCAGAGGCTATGGAGAATTAAACTTATTTGGTTGTATACCCGAAAGTATATTTTATCGGGTGAAAAGAGTATGACACTCTGCAGACATTTTAATACGATGACAAACAACAAGAAATCCGACAGGAATTGTCAGGCTTTGGTGTGGAAAAGGTAACGGCAGGTGGTGTGGTCCCTTCTCTAATTTTGAATGCTGCTGGCTCAAAAAATGTTAACCTTCTCCGTGACCCCAAAGTTCATGTAGTTGATACATAAAGCCGTCGTTTTTTTTTTTTGCCAAAAAGCTCACCCCAAATAAATCACTTACAATTTTTCATTTGTCCTCCTCCTCCTCCCTCCGCTCTGGTTCAATACTAGTACAGCACAGCAATATTTTTCAACAGCTTGTTGATGTCCTTCCGTAACCTCTGTCTTAATTTATTATTTTTTTTACTCTGGTATAACCAAAAGTAATTACGGCAGTAAATACCGCAATTTTTTTCTCCCTCTCGATGGGAGCAAAAAGAGAGATTTAGTGTCTACCTATAGGTTATATTAGTACATAAGGTCCCCTACATCATCCCCAAAAATTCCTCTCGTCAAACTAGCGAACATTGCTGTAGTATATGGCCTATGTGGAACGTATTTATGTAAATACAGACGTACAAAGTGGCATTTTTCTAATTACCTCCATGTTACTGTCCAGTTGAGTTCATTTCGCATTTGAAATTTACTGGGAGAAAAGCTGTAACTTTCGTTGTAAAATTGAAAGATTTATGGGCATCGTCCTGTTTTTTAATATTTATTTATGTACATGTTTGAATTTTGTAGAGAACTTGCATGAAGGGACATATTAAGATCCAGAATATTTTTTGTCTGCGCTGATGACAGTAATTGAAGATGATAGTTCATATGCTTATCCCCTGCTGAGACCATTTGACTGAATGCCATTCTTGGAGTGCATGGGATGTGAGGTGATATGGGAGAGATATGATACACACTTTCCTCTCGTCTCTCTCTCTCTCTCCCCCTCACTTCCACCTGTTATGACATCTCTCAAAAGTTTTCTCTCCCAAAAGTGTCAAGTTATTTCTTTAAAACAATGTAACAAGCAAAATAGCTGTAGTCTTCCTTTTATGTATCTCTTCCTCTCATAGCATGGCAGTGTCTCCGATGTCAATTCCAAAAGTTTCCAAAATGAAAACTCCTCCACTTGAATCTTCATGGCAGGTTTTTTCCCTTGATTTTCTTACTAATAATGACAATAAAATTCCATACATTCCCCTTGTCTCATCGTGTCTGTTCAGTCCATTCACTTATTCCATATGGGTCTTGTCGTTTTTTCATTATTCAATTTTTTCAATTTTTTTCATTTTAGTACTTGTTTATGCTCTATCTTTTGTGGCTTGAGCTGTATGTACTAGAGCTGAAGTTATGGCATACCCTGTACAAGGCACAGGAAGTTGAAACGATTTAGTACTCTGACTTTCTATAATTATTACATTGTTCTAGCGAAGTTTTTTTTTTTTACTTCTAAAGCGTCTTTTACGGGGTATATGTAGAAATAAATTAAGTTTTTTTTTATAATTTTTGCAATGAAAGACGCTAAAGGCAATTTTAATAAGTGTGTTTGTCATCATGTGATATCAATTCGTACTGGGTCGAGACGGTGCTTTCCCCGCGAAAATCTCAATAAAAATTGCCGAAAAAAATATTTTTTTTACTCCTCTAAATATTCTCACACTTTATTCTACTACCAATATAGACCCCAGAGAACAGGGCAAAATGTAAATGGTCACCCTGTACATACGGAACGGACTAATTAAGTGTAGATATGAGTATGTAACTGGGAAAATGACGAACAAAATGACTTTCAAAATAAATGACAAAAGGCACTTGACACTATTAGGTAGAATGAGGAATGTCAAGAAGTGTAAATTTTTGGACATGTGCTTGCTTTATCTTAGGACTGGTGCATTATCCAGTTATTAGGCACCAATACACTTATTGTCTGTCTTTTGTATACTCTTAAGTGGAGCCAGAAAACTTACAGGACTCATAAATGATTGAGTTTCATTTGTTAATGGAGTTGGAAGTAAAGGTTAGAGTTCACCGAGCTTCCCTCCTAGCGTTCCTAACACCTGGGGAGTAAACAAGAGCACAATCTTCCCTTGGCCATGTGCTGAAATGGAAATTATCCCATCACATTCTTCGGAGTGTACATGAGTACGCAAGAGATCCACTGGAAGCATTAAATCAGTCCAAAAAAAAAAGCTTGGAGAAGTATAAGCCATACAAAGCATTTGTGTCTACTCCCTCCTTGGAGGAGGAAGACCAGAGCGTGTGGGATACTTAACGTCCTCTCATAATCTTGTGAAGGGTTTATTTTGTTTTTTTTATTCTATTACGGTATTAAAGTTTTAAGTGGCTTACACCACTTGAAACTCGGCTCAGCACATACCGTACAACAATTTTTTTGAGGGCTATGTTAAACCATTTGTTCTATTGCTTCACTCCAAAAAAAAAAAACAATACACCTGAGTCCTGGCGTCTCATGCTCTTCATTCTTCAACCAAAGAGAGTGTTTATACTTCCATGGACATATACAGGCACATGAATAAAGGAAATCCACCTCCACAACAATAATACGGCTCCTCCGCTCAGTCATATTAAACTCCTTAAAAGAAGTGGAAAACAATGAGGAGTCCCACCAGGAGATTGTCCGTGTAACTTTTCAATGGTCCTTTCCCCGGCCCGCCCCTCATGATATTATAATTATTTTGAGAGATTGGAAGAGACGTTTTATCTGTCAATTCCATTCAATGCACGTCCACTCACGCAAACACTTTTTTTTAATAATCCACCCTCCGGCTTCATTTTCGGGTGTATGTACATCCACACACATGCAAGAGCATGTACTTTTGTCAAGAATTCAAACACATTTACACCAGAGCTGATTTGTTCCTTTTCTGTGTCGAAACAATTGAGATGGTTGGTGTTACCCTACCATAATTACTTGGTGGTGTGTCATCGCGGTTACACACTAATTTTTTGGTCAGTTACTCTCTATGGGCGCGGGGGGAATTAATGCCAATTTTGGAGAATCAATGAAAAAATATTTTGGGGGAATAATTAACACAAAATAACAAAGGGACTTTCAATATGAATTGCAATATTTTGGAACTGCAAAACGGGACACAGCAAAAACGACAGAGAAAGACGAATAAAGAGTATTGAGCAAGGAAGAAAGAGAAATGAAGGGAAAAAGGAATAGAAATACAGGGAACAACATAAGTGCACGAGACAGAAACAGAAATAAAGAGAAAGCGAAATGAAGGGAACGAGACAAAGGGCGAAAGAAAAATGAAGAGAAAAGAAAGTAAAAAAGATAAAGACAAATAAAGGGAGAAAGAGAAATAAAGGGAGAAAGAGAAATGAAGGAAAAAGAAAGTGAAAAGGGTAAAGAGAAACAAATGAGGAAAGAGGAATGAAGGAAAAAGAAAGTGAAAAAGGTAAAGAGAAATAAAGGGAGAAAGAGAAATGAAGGAAAAAGAAAGTGAAAAGGGTAAAGAGAAATAAAGGAGGAAAGAGGAACAGAGAAATCAGAAAAACAGAGAAAGTGGAGAAAGAGAGAAAGGGGAGAGAGAAAGGATCAAAAGTGAGAAAGAGAAGGAGGAAGGGAGGGAAATAGTATCGAAAAAAGGGAAACAGAGACAAAAGAAAGGGAGTGAAGAAATTACAAATGGAGAGGAAAAAAGGAGCAGAAAGACAAAGCGGGAAAACAGATTTTAGAAAGTATGGAGGGAGAAAGTGAGAAGGAGAATGATATAAGAAAAAGGGAGAGAGTGGAAATAGACAACCTCACAATAAGAGACAGAGGAACAGAGCCTCCCTCACAACATTGAATTCAAGATGGAACCGTAAAGAGAGAAAGATGCAGGATTGAAGATGAAGGCAAAGAAAGTGAAAAACGAGAGGCTCATAAAAAGTGCTGAGAGAAATAAGAGAGGAAGGTAAAAAAGGGGTAATTGTTCAAACCACAAGCACGAATTTGTCTTGCCTTGCACTCACAAGTAAATGTGAGCGGTCCACGAACTGATGCCCACGACAATGAATGTACATTTTGAAGGAGTCGACACTCATCATAGCTAATTACCAAAGTGTGCGCTCCAGTCATGAGGCGGACCTATACATAAGTACACACAAGGTTCTATTAAGAAGAATGAAAGGGCTCTTTGTGACGTGTCCTCCTCCTCGTAATCCGTGTAATCATGCATTTTCGTTATGAATGAAGTGTGTGACTTTTCATTTACTCAAAGAGACAAGAGCACGTTGGAGAAATCAAAGAAGCTGTCGTCACCGTCGGCATTCAATAGAGTTGCTTGTCATGCAAACAGCTTCGTAATAAATACATCCACACACACATGCAATCAAGTGTATAAATCACTTTAGAAATAGCCAGGATGCACTTTCTAAAGTGTGGACGGGGGAAGCAATACCCCTTCACACTCCTTGCAGTGGGGATTGCAAAATAACGGAATTCCTTAAGGAAGAATCCCGATGGGGAAGTTCATGGTATAATATTTGAGAAGACTCTTGGTAAAGCCGTAACCTTGTAAAATTTCCTGGGGAAAAGATCTCATGGCTAATTATTGGGTGCATATCCCAACACAAAAAAAAAACACATCTACTATACAAACATTTATACACACGTACTTTTTTCCCCGGTATACTTTGAACTGGACGAATCCGCTTCTCCCATCCCCCTCTGATTATGACTCAAACGGAGGAAAATACGGGGTTTACTCCTTGTTATCCTCTCTCGGGGGATTAAATATGATTTGAGAAAATCTGTTTTTTAATTGCTCCCAATCTTCCTTTTCACTTCTGAATAATTAAACCGGCTTTTACCCCAACAATTAATAGCAAAGATGATGATTTACTACAGCACATATTTTCTTTTCCCCAGAAAATCCATGTGGTGCTTCCTGAACATAATCGTGTGAGGAAATAATCGTGCAGTCTCGTGGGGTCGGTGTTCATAGGGGGATTAAGAGGCAAATTGAGAGATAGAGAGAGAGGCGGAAAGGATTTGAAGTAGAGAAAAGGGGAGAGTTAGAGGGAGATAAATTACTATGAAGAGGTAACGTGCACTTGAGGTACGTCCCAAACGAAACTGCAAAGAGATACATCAAACGCAGATCCCGGCTATTAAAGACTTCAACAACGAGCCCAACTTCTTTTCTTCACCGCACTTCCCGCAACAATGATGAGGAGAGAGAGAAAGAGAGAGAGAGAGAGAGAGGGGGAAAATCAAAGTGCCCATAAAGTTTACGACTTTATTCCCTAATGGTTATTGCTTCATGATCTCAGTGGATGTATATCAGGGAAAAAGAGTCAGTGAGAAAGAAATAGTGAGAGCCAGTGAGAAGGAGAAAGAGAAAGAAAGAAAGAAGAAATCAGAAAATGAAGCTAATTTTTATGCAATTCGTGTTGGTACTTACTGTAAGCATTTTTGTAAATGCAACAAGATATCTGTCTCTCCGGGATACTTGGAAGTGTTTTTATTATTATTGCTCCCTGAAATCCCTTTCTATCTGTCGTTTAGGCACACTCTTTATTTCCCTGAAAAACCCCTGTGCCATACAAGTTTGTGTTTAATGTTTTTTATTCATGACAATTCCAAAGCATTTATTTTCATGTCCATTTAGCAGATGAGGAAAGAAAGGATTTTGTCCTGTCCTCCAACAATATAAAAAAGAATGATTCCCCCAGCACAATGTCGAATTGGAATCCACTTGTATATTTATTTATTCGATTTCCCTTCATACGGCATCAATCAAGACTTGCACAGTGGTAACCTCCACTACAAAAAAAAATCCTATTGAGTTGTGCGTGAAAAATAACCCCAGAAAAGAAGGAAAGGAACTGCTTGGGAAGAGAAGAAAATGAGAAAATAATTACGTGTATGTGAGGGAAAAGTGAGAGAAATATGCAAGGAACTAGTTTTTTTTTTGGGAGGAAAGTCTCTGCTAATCATTTTATATGAATGACTTCTGGTTTTGCGCGAATCCTTTAATAATAATTGTAATAGAAGCACGTAATGCATTGGTTGAGGGGATGGTGTAAGTACATAGTAAAGTAATATATATGTATACATTTCATCTTTTATATTTAATTAAAAACCCTTGCAGACCTGCCTCATCGACGGGAATATCATAAGCTGTTTGAGAGACAGGACCAGAGTGTAATGAGTATTTAAATAGCATAGGGGAATTTCTCCCTCATTTTCCCCTTCACTTTACTAGTATAAAGTATCATGTGTCATAATTTAGTGAAAATAAAGGTGAGAGAGAGAGAGAGAACTAGTCAAACTACACACAATGAGATTCACATATTATACATATAAATAATTTGTATTTTTCCCTCTCTCTCTTCATTCTATCCATAAAATCCCTTTCTCTCTTTTTCCCTAGTTAAGTAGCCAATATAGTAGATGTTAATAAGAAATCATAAAAAATGAAGAGAATTTTATGAATACGAAAAAAAAACGTATATAGCATTCTAATTGATGGCGTTTCATTCATCATTCAATACATTGTGAATACACAAATGCTCGTCAGAAAGTGCCCCTCTAACAGTATCAGTATGTAAAAAGAATAATGTGAAAAAAACGCATCCTCTGTTTTTTTTGTTTTAATTCAAATTCACCTGCGCTTGGCTTATACAATTTAGCTTTTTTGTTCTTGTTGTTGTTTTATACATTTTTTTTTGGTACTTGGAGCTAAAAAAGCTGGTGATATGTTCCGTACGCATGACGTATAGTAGTGTAGGGCTAGCAAAAGGCCCTGGAGTAAAATGAAATTAATAACACACACTCGTCTAGCTAGCAGACTCGTTGAGTCGAAGGGGAAAATGAGAAGTTCTAATAATTGAAATACAAATTGTATGCAAATTAATTTAATAAATTACGGACGTAACAAGAGTCATGGATAAACCATTGCAACCTTTATATCAAGGGGATATAAGTATATTAGGAGCGAGGGGAAGTGAAATGCAGGGTCATATACGTACATATCAATCTGGGTTGACGGACTGTGCATAATGCATCTTCTTTTTTTTTTACTAGAAGTGCTTCGTCTTATAGTGTACATTTAAATAGTAAGAAAAAAAATGTAATGTAGAAAAAAATAATGAATTACGTTCGAAAAAAAAAACTAACCAAGTTTGGAATTCAGGTGAAAACTACCAAAGAAGGCGTGAAACAACGCCCTCCCCTCTATCTACTGCTTGTATCAAGAGCCCATCAGAAATTCTTGTGGTTCCATGTTAGACATTTTGAGAATGTGCTTTTTTTCTTCTCTTTTGTACTTTTTTATATTCCTTGTCACCCAAGAGCCAGGAGGTCTGCCTTGGACTGAGTGTCTACCATACAAGAAAAGGTGACAGGGGACAGTGTTGGTGATTCCAGGGTCTTGCTACGTACGTTTATGCACTAAATGGTACTGCCTAAAAGTGTCACAACACCTGCCTGTAAAGTCTACAGGACCTGCTCCTTTTCCTTTCAATCAAATTTCCTACATAAAAGCTGCAGCTTTTGAAGTTTAATTACATAACGCCATAAAAAAGCAGGTATGCAAATACCCATTAGTGACATTAATAACTCTCGGAACGCTTCCATTGCGCTGCAGGGAATTATGGCAGAATCCAATCTGTCAAAATATTCACTTGTCACATTTGGTTTCTTTTCAAGTATTTCAGCTCGCTTCCAAATAATTCTGCGTACATTCCCTTTTATTCGATGATAGCATCAGTACTAATATTACCAGGATTTAATCGTATTTAATCAATCGTGTTTATTCCAGCATAATCCATCTCCTTTTCTAAGAAACGCTTCGTATGTATGAGCATGGCGGGGAACAATTTCTAAATCTGGAGCCAAATTCTTGTCATACAATTTTTATCTTCCTACTTGACTTTATTTTTTGCTTGTGGAAGATCCAAAGAAGAAAAACTGCACTTTTTATTACCAAAAATAATTCCTCACAACTAATTAAATTCTGGTTCTTTCCCATGTAAAACAAAAACCGAGAAAAAGGAGTGATCACTGGGTGCGATAGCAATCATAATAATAGTTAAAGTTGTAATAAACGAAGAATTTAATTGGTAGACAATGGTCGTGATGCATTTAAATGGGATGTTTGGCTTATGACCTGTCAATTACAGTGCCGAACTCGGGTCTGATGTTCCTTGTACTAAGACCTTTGCAAAATGCAACATCCACGTCCTCGTCATCCTCCACCTCCTCATCATCATCATCCAAGCTTGTTGGGAGATGATTTTACTACAAGACTCTCACTGTCGGTTCTGGCGGCTAAAGTCAATGTGTGTAAGCTAGTTTTTTTTGCGTCCTCTCCCTTACAGATAATACTCTATGTAAAAAGC
Organism: Disparrhopalites patrizii; assembly: GCA_034698585.1. Taxonomy (NCBI): domain Eukaryota; kingdom Metazoa; phylum Arthropoda; class Collembola; order Symphypleona; family Sminthuridae; genus Disparrhopalites; species Disparrhopalites patrizii. The sequence goes on along the minus strand of JAQGBT010000619.1, from coordinate 9,012 downwards.
CAAAAGGAGGGAAACCTTACATTTCTGCTTTAATGTTGTCTCTCTCTCTCTCTCTCACTCTCAGAATCTATATATGTTTGGCCTGGGACGCCAACAATACTTGTGACTTTGAAGTATACGTATATAAACGGCATATGAGTGAATCCATTGTTCCCCCATAACATTTGAGATGAAAGCAAAGGAAGAGAGAGAGAGTGGGAGAAGGAGAAAAATTGCTGGAAGGCAGGTAGGCACATTTTTATGCCTATAAGCAAAAGTACACCAGGAGACTCTTTGAATACACTGACACACACAATAATACTACCTTGGCCACTCCTGATTCTCTCTCTCTCTCCCTTGCGGCCACACGCACACATATACTGTACGTATGCAGTTTTTGGACCATCTTTTAATACAATATAATGTAATCCAATTGGTTTGAAGGCAATGGAAATGTATAGTTGTCTCTGAGACTCTCCAAGACTATGTGTTTTTGTGCGGGACTCCTTCATAAGTAATGTAGTCACCGTTCGTGCTATTCTTACGGGGCAAGTGAGAGAGGGTGGAGGGAGAGGGAGAAAAAAGGAGAAAGAGAGAGAAAGGAAGAAAAATAAATAAAAATAGAGAAAGAAAGCAAAAGAGAGACGATAGAGAAAAAACGTTTCTTCTTTTTTTTTGGAGGGGGAGGGACGAGAGTTTGAGGGACTTTTCTATTCCATTTGTCTGTATGAGTTACCCTATTTGCTTTTGGTCTCGTTTTGGGGTGGAATGGAAGGGTGTATATGCCCGTCTTTCCACAGGGCTTCCCTTCATAATGCCCTCTGTGAATGTGTGTACAAGCAGAGGTCTACGTACGTGTGGACGTGTAAAACATGTGGTGTAATGGAAATGCCTTGGATAATGTAGGCGGTGAGTAGTTTTCTACTGAATATCAACATTAACGTTTTTCTTTGCACACAACATACACACATGTATATAGATATACAATACATGGTTTCCTCCGTTTAGAGAGAGAAAGAGATGGAGAGAGAGAGGGAAAAAAATACATACTCTGCCTAGTGTTGTACATGTAAAAAAAGAGTTTATGTAAGATATAGGACGAGGGCTTAGCTATTGGACCCGTGGTCGCCCAGGGCCAAGCTCCTCTCTGATGACGGAGAATGCCGGATTTGGCCAACAGGCATTATTAACCTAACTTTGCCTAGAACGAAACGAAAAGCATTCGCCTGTGCTCCGGCTATATATCTCTAAGTAACACACGCACAGATACACACGAACATCTCTCTCTTTTCTCCCTCTCTCTCTCTCTCTCCCTCTCTTCCTCTCTCTTTTCTAGATTTTTACTCCCATCTTACTATTCTTGCAGGTTGGTACACACAACAACATCAACAACTACTACGGGCACTTTAGGCCTTACACTCTATCTCTCCCCTTGTGTATTAAAAGAAGTTTCCACAGCTTGAAAATGTGCACTTTAAATACTAGACTAGTGAGTTACAGAGAGAGAGACAGGAAGAGAAAGAGAGAGAAAGAGTACCATATCGATGGGATATTGACAATGGCAAGTAAATGTAGCCCTATACTGTTGTAGGAGTAAGTTTTTTTTTACACATGCCAACTTACTCCTACTATTTTCACTACTTTTTTCATCTTCTCTCTCTCTCTCTCTGGTTCTCTGCAGTTTAGTTAACGCAGTTCTGTTATTGTATTGTATGTTGACTGTGCGTATGAATAGAGACGGTGGTCGGCGAGGACTGTCATGGAACAACACCAAGGTAAGTACATGTATCCTCAAGCATCACTGGCACATTACGTTTCCCCCACAGTTTAGTTGCTGGGAAAGGGTTAAGGGAAGTTGCACATTGCCTCCCCTCGATTTCTCTCTCTATCTCTCTCTCTCTGTCCTCTCTCTCTCTCTTTCTCTCTCGATCACAACCCCCTTTTGCTCTCCCTCTCCCTCTCATTCTCTGTCTGTGGGAGAAGAGCTTCTTTCACTCCCTGAGCCTTCACTTGAGCTTGTTCTTTCCCACTTGGGCCTCAGTCGGATATGGAGCGGCTAGTAGTCGACTTCACGCCAGTAGACATCCACGAACCATCCCACGTGTTTCTCCTTCGTGTCTCTCCTTCCTCCAAGTCATAATCATTCTCTTGTGGTATCCATCTAACATTTTTGTTTTTTTCCCTCTCTCAACATCACTTTCCTTATTATTGGAATACTGAATTTTCTCCCAACCCTTCAATATTAGTGAGTGCAAACGAGCGGGATCCTGTATGAATTATTGGACCCATCTATATTATTAGTATTTTCATCCATACCAAAGATTTGGACAAAAAGCGACTCAAAAAAATTGTAATAAAAATAATACATGGTAAGGTAGAATCGCAGGATAAAAGAAGGGATTTTGGACAGAATAAAAGAAAGAATTTTGGACGGAGTGAGCGCAGTGTGTATGAGTAAAATACGTGTTTTAATATCCTAACAAGTATTCCGCCACGGAGATTTTTTTTATTTTGTTTTGTGACTGGAGTAAATCAAATCCATCCACGTGCTCCTGAACGAGCATTGGTCACAGTGGGAAACAATTATTTACGACCATGTACCTTTTCAAGTGAACAATTCCCTCAAGACGGAGTAGTCCAAAGGGTTACTGCGGAGAGAAAATATTGGCTTTTTCCACCCTGTAGGCACCTCTGCCTCCTTTGTAATTTCCATGCATACAGTTACACAGTGTATGTGTGTACATTTCTGTTTTTTTTTTGCCTGTGAATGTAATTTTCATCTAGTCCTTCTGACCGCTTAACAAACTTGGAAACAAGGTATAAAACATTTTTTTGACTACAAAAGCTTGAAACTACCAAAAAAAAGTTGTTACTTTCCAATTTCCATAACATTTCTTCAGTAGTGGCTCAACACTCTATCCCACTGGACGGAGTAATAGTCGGACAAAGTGAGTGTACGCATAAAGGGAAACCCATGCTTATCAAGGGGAATTCTAATGGATTGGAAATGACATAGCCAACTTTGGGAGTGTAATGTAACCAGTGTGAAAAAAAGTGAACAAAAGTTTTTGAAACATATTTTATCTTAAAAGTGAAGAAAAATGGCTAGAATTGTAAGAAAGTGAGACAAAATTCACCGCTAAATTACTGCCAAACTTTGAATCTGTGTATTCATTTTTTTTTTTCGCAAGAGCATTTTGTAGAGCGGGATCTTGACCCCGCCATTAATTTGTGGCAAGCTGGAGCGAAAACCGATTGTACCCATTCCCAAGTCTATCATTATGGACACCGCCACGTGCCCCAAACGGTAAGAACTTGTTGCCTCCACATCCCTTCCTTCCCCTCAACCGTAATCGCTAGTCAAAATCTTTCTCTTCCGCCCTTTTCCCTAGAATAATGTATACCTTCTTTAGTAAAAAACCTCTCTCTCTCTCTCTTTCTCATATCTCAAACTCTCTCCACTGACAAGGGGCTGACTGGCCAGAATGCGGGCATTTAGTGGTCCTGGAAGAAAAATAATCCTCCCATTTAGATTACAGTGGTTGATGATGAGCACGAGTTTATCATTCTCTCCCAAAAACTCTCCTGTGGGAGTGGGGGACTCATGTCGGGGAAATTTTGTGATGCCCAAATTTGTATGCAGGAGCTTCGAGATGCCATTTTTTGGGGGAGATATGATAAATCTTGGACGAATGGCCGTCGAGGCATGGTGCGAAGAGAATTGACAAGGGAAACAACGTATGAGTAATTGCTCCTTGACTGGTGCCTACCCGCCCTTTCTCCTACCCGCATCAATGAATGCCCATGGTACTATAGCTGGCGGCTCAACAACTGGAGGAATTTATTTTGTTGTGCTCTAAAATGTATCATAAACACCATGTTAAATGTTTACATTATTATTTCATATATTTGCTCTCCCACTATTACCCCTTTTTCTCTGTCTCCTCTCGCTCTCTTTCTCTCATTCATTCCTTTTTCATCCTTTCTTTCTCTCATTCATACATTTATTTCTCTCTCTTTCTCTCAGTCCGTCTCATTTTTCCGTTGCGTATTTTCACTTTTCTCCCTCCGTGGTTTCTTCTCTTTATTCCTTGCTTTTCTTTCTCAATTTCCCTCTACTCCTGCTCTTTACCCACTCACTCTTCCTCACTGACTCTTCCTTTCCCACCATCCCCCGTGAAAGTGTATGATTTTGCTACGGGCGTAACTAGCCTCAGCATTGTCTAAATTTCCTCCACAGTCCCACTTCGCAGTTATGTTCCCACACAGACAATTTCGGGGCAAAAGAGGGACTCTTTGGGGGGAAATAGTTATAAAATAACTATACGTATATAAGTACAGAATATGGCAAATATAATGTTGAGCCCCAGAGAATATGCACCCATGTGATAGGCTGGATGGGGTAGATATGTGAAGGGGGTAAAATTCACGTTCATTGTTGCAGTGCAGCAGTATTTCATACAGCAATGAGGCTGACTGTTGAGGAAGAATGATAAACCTGGGTATTATATCGAACATTTGTCATAGATTTTGACCACCTATCGGCCATCTATAGATTCCTTAAGTACAGCATTAGTAAGTACTTTAATATACACACATACCTACGTTACATAGGCAGAGGCAGACGGGGAGAGGGAGAACATGAACAAAGAGTTAGATAAAGGAGTCTCCCATTATGATTATTATTGAACCTATCTGATCAAGGTCTGCTCCGAAAGTCCTTTCAAAGAGTTATTTGATCTGGCTCCTGGGGAATTGCAGATGTTATCGTCATCAGTGAAGTAGTAGTAGTGGTGGTGGTGGTGGAAATGTAGCACCAAAAACCATTCCTTCCACAAAATACATCTCTCCTGGCTCTCTCTCTCTCTCACTCTGTCTTCCTTCAATAAATATGTATGTACGACAAAGTAGATGCCTTCACAGTTACACATGATCATTTAAACGATCAAGAACCTCTTTTGTACACATACACAATTTACAACTCCCTTGGTCTCTCTCTCTCCCCTTTTGCTCATTGATAATGCACGTAGTACGTATGTGAATATGTGTGTGTGTGTGTGTGTGAGCCCCATAAAACAAGTTCCCTTCAATTTTCCCTTCGTTTCCGTACCCTCAAATTACTATTTACGACACATGAAACCTTGTTTATACTACGAAGTAACGGACCGCCAATTTTTGGTAGATACAAGCACACAGAGAGAAGCCCTGCCGTGCGGTATCTGTTCCTAGTAGTCTCTGGCAATAAAATTTATTGGGAAAAAAGACATAATCGAACCACTTGAACTGTATATTTAAAGCCTTTCTAGTGGAATTCCTTTGCCTTGGAAGATTGCTGTGTTTACTTCTCTTATCACTAAAAATTGGCCCTTATTTCTCATTTCTCTCCCTCTCTCTCTATCTTTCTGTCTCCCTTTCAATATCACAAACTACCCCATTTTTTTACCTTGTACACGTGGACAGCATACCTGTAGGGGGTGGTAACAATGGTGGGGGCATTACTATAGAGCAAATGTTGTAGTCGTATGCAATTTTTCGTGTTGATGACAAAACTCCGGGGGTATAAAGGGGAATTCAGGGATGGTGAGTGGTGTGGACTTGCTGCTTCTGCTGTTACAGACACGCCAGAGGATGAATAGAATCTAGCTCTACTCTTTCACTCCAGGAGAAAGCACCAAATATAGAAAGAGAGGGGGATGGGAAGAGAGAGACAGGAGAGCAAACTATACTACATGTGGCAATGTAAGAGAGAGAGAGATACCCGATAGCCTTCACCGAAGGAAACGGAACTCTGCCATCATCACTATTATATTATATTATAATTCACAATAGAATGTCTACCAGCTTGGCCCCGGGTCAGTGTAGATCCAATCCTCAGTCCTGAGAGGTCCCTTTGGCATTTTCCTGTAATAATAAACTCGAACAGCATCACATCTCTCTCTCTCTCTCTTCCTTTCTTTGCCTCCTCTACCATTTCAACTTCATACTATACTTCTTTTTTTATAAGAATATTTATTTATATATATTAGATTGGCCGTATTATTCTTTCCTTTCACAACCAGATATGTACAGTATATCCTCACATGCTTCTACATCATTTTTTTTTGTAGCTTGCAAAAGGTCGTTTTAGAGCATCTTTTTCCGTAGTTCTCAGAGAGGGAAGAGAAACTGTGTCTCAGTCATCAAATGCTGTTGTTGAGACGAATGAAAGTGAGGCTTGCCATGTGGCATAAACATAAAACGAACGGTAATAGAAAGTGGTCAAAGGACGAGGTCTGTCAGAGACATTGAGGATTGCAACGAGGTAAAACAAAAAGGTAGATGTTTATTAAATATCAGCGACCCCGTGTTCGGAATCAAATAAAAAGTCCTTTGATAGAATTCCTCCGCAGTGAAAACTATTGCGGTGAAAGTAGATGGATATCAGATATCCCTTAAATTGGAGATTGAGATTCAACGACTTCAAAATACTGTTAAAGACAGACAACTGGGGTGACTTTGATGTAATCTGAAACTATAAAGGAAAATCAGAAGCCCGCCCAACGTTGGTTTCTCTTCACATTTCATTTGCATGCAGGCCCAGAAAAAAGTTTGTGAAGACCTTTACATCCCACAAGACTCGGGGAAACTTTTTGAACTTGGTCTGTGGGCCGGGAGTTCCCCTTTGAATGTAAAAGGAACGGTGCAAATGAATTACATAAATTAACCTTTTGCTCCTTCTGCAAAAAGGTAACAACAAAGGCTGCCATAAAAGGGAAGCAAAAGACAAAAAGCATTTCACAAAGACTATTTTTTTGGTATTCAAGGAGAAAAAAAACGAAAAAAAATTGTGTATTGTTTTATACAAAGCACCCACATGCCGTAAAAAACTGGTAGGGTGAAAGGAGAACGCTGAAAGTAGGAGGCATCCCATGAAAACGAAAGCCAAGGGAGGAAAGGAATATAAAAAGTTAAGTTTATTTTGTGACGATGAAATTAACAATGTAAAAAGCCTCTTTGCTTTCTATTGATTGTGGCTATAGGCACAAGGAGAGAGAGACTCCCTTTCTTTTTTCCCCCAGAAACAAAAACGCTTATGGGACAAAGCAAAACACAAGAAAAAACTTTGGAGCTAAAGGAAAGAAGGAGAAAAGAGAGAGAGAGAAACGAGCTTGGAGAGGCAGAGGTGACCTGACAAAGAAAGTAAAGTTCCAGTACCAGATGAACTGAGACGGAAATACAGAGAGAAAGACACGAGGGAGACTACCTTTGTGAGAGGGCAGAGAAGAAAGGAGCAAAGGGTTACCGAGAATTGATAAACGCCAAAAAATAAATTGACATCAAGATGAAATATAATGGCAAAGGGGGAATAATCGAACGGGATGGGAAAAGAAGAGAAAGGCGAAGGAATTAGCTAGAAATAGAGTTAATGAGACCGAAAGTAGAAAATAGGAGAAAATTGAACAGGAAAATGTAGAAGCATATGCAGAAATGAAGAGAGTAGCAGAGACAAGAAGAAATTAGGGCAAAAGAGACGAAGAACAGACAGAAACAAAGATGCGAGCGATAGAGAGCGAAGAAAGAGAGACGGAAAGAGAAAAGGAAGGGACAGACGAAGAGAGACAAAAGAGAGGGAAATATTGATATATAAAATAAGCCACATAATAGGAAAGCGAGAAGGTGAAAGAAAGAAATAGAAAAGGAGCAAGAGAGGAAGAAAGAGAAAAGGCGGCATTAAAAAGGTAAAAAGAAGAGAGAAAGAAGGAGAAAATGAGTTAGCGAAAAGGGAGGAAAATGAGAGAAAGCCGGCAAGAGAAAAATGGAAGAGAATCAGAAAAGAGTGAGAGAAAGTCGTAAGTAAAGAAGATGAATTTAGAAAGCGAGAGAGAGAAAAAACCGGAGAGAAAGCAGACGGAAAGAGACGGAGAAAGCCGGAGCTAGGAAAAACTTAAAAGCTTCCGGTCCATATGAGAGTGTTTAATCTGGAGCTATCCTGGAATTATAGTTTTTCATGAATTAATTAACTTGAGAACAATAGTTGTATCCTGAAATAAGTTTCCCATTAAAAATCCTTAGCAAACGGGCATGCAAATCATAACGATGAAAGCGGGTCGACGTGGACCGGGTGTGTGGAGAAATATAGCGCAATTGTATATACACTTGTGAGCCGGAGACTTGCCAAACAACTAAGTTTTGCAGGAATAAACACAAGAGCGGTCCCCGAAGAGTTATCCGGGAAATTTTCCGATGGACTGCTCAAGGCGAGGGCTCTCTGGGATCTCTCTCTCTCTCTTTCTCTCTATCCCTTTCTCTCTCTCTCTTTTTCTCTCTATCCCTTTCTCTCTCTCTCTCTCTTTCCCTCTTGCTCTCTCCGTCGTCCTTCCCCTCTCACACATTGTTGTACTACTACTCGTCGTACATGATGGTGGAAAAAGAAGTGGGGCTAAAGTCGACTTTGCCTGCCTTGTAAATTCAAACAAATATCAAACATTGTGTATAAAAAAAAACTCTCGCTGTTCTAAAATAATAATGTTTTCACTCTTATAAAATTTCATATGCATTATGATTTGGGTAGGAACAGTAGGTGAGGGCACACACATCCAAAGTCCATAGGATTTCATGCCATTACTCCTATTTTGTGTGTATGTATATACATATTGTTATATTATACGTCCACGTATTTTCAACTACAATGCTACCTACCATGCAATCTTTGGAGCAACCACCACCACCCTTGCTCGGAATGTGGAGAGAGACACAGGCCATGATGGAGAGAATACATAATACGAGGCAGGGTGGCTGGCTCCATGCATCTCATTTGATAGGAATAGGAGGAAGTAGTAGTAATAGTCAGGAAAGAGGGAGAGAGAGAGAGAGACAGCCAATGAGTTTTTTTTGAAGAAAGCAAATGCGGACATGCATACATACATGTGTGTCGGGAGCAAGTAAAGGAAAACAAGCTTGGAGCAGAGTACATTTTCGAGAAAAAAGCCTCGAGAAAAATTCACTTTTAGCTGAAGGATAAGTTTACTTTATTGTGGGCGAACTCTCTCTCTC